>VXBT01003828.1:1179003-1225538 GCA_013400235.1 Oriolus oriolus
GCTGGAGCCCTCCAAACTATCAGTTCCCGTCCTGAGAGGAAAAAGCATGGACAATGATTTAAATAACTCTTTCATTAAGTTACATCATGTTCTCCCCCACAAATGAGCCTAAGATCAACCACTTTCAGCACTTTACCAGTAATATTTAGAGGGAAAAAAACAAGAAGAGGGAGAGGGACAACAGCTGCTTTTCTGCGGAGTGTACTTATTGTCTACACAAAATAGGCCATTTCATATGGCTCAGTGTCTGCTGGATTTGCTTTCAAGACTCTACAATGACAGCACATGCATGCACAGTATAAAAATCCATTGGCTTTCCTTGCCATGGCCCTGCCATGCCTTGGTCCTCAGAGCAACGTTTTGTACCAAAGCAACATTTCAATATTTTAATATTATGCTATTCTGAAACACAGCCTGTACACCCTGCAGCTATCTAATTGCACTCCTTGGCCTTCCTAAAGCCCTTGCCATACCATTTTTACTACCTGTACTGCAGATTCCTCAGGACAGTGTAATATTATGTATGTAGCATGTTTACCTTATATGTGGTTTTAATAATAATTTAATTTACCATAATTTAAGCATCAATTACTGGCAAAATATAAGTACATATAATTACTTAACGTGGTTTCCTTAAAAGTTGTACTTATTACACAAAACAGGGGCACAAGGCTACTGCTCAGATCATCTTCTGGGCAACTAATAAGCATGCAGTAACACTAAGTGAGGACAAACAGCTGTCTTTAGCTCTGGACTGCTGAAGTATCAGCCAAAGCCCACAGTGGCTTGTTAGCAGAGATTATCATTGGAAAGAGCTTGCAGCTGTTCTGCTTTGCCTCCAGTAGCTGTGTTCACTTGCTGTCACAGCTCTGATATAAAGGTACTGCATATTGCAGGGATTATCTGGATATTATGTGGGCAGGCAGGGGAAAAAAACACCCCAAACAGCTAATGTTTCACATGGTAGCCAAGAGATAACCACATCCCTGCAGAATTGAAAAGCATAACAAAGTGCAGGTGATGAAGCCTTATCCTTGCTCCAAGGGCTGATCCTCTCCTTCGAGTTGCTGGAGTTGCCATCTTGATCACTCACATTTGAAGGCCTAATTGACTACAGCAGGCTTAATCATTATGGCTGAATTCCTCCTGTTTGAGCCACTGGGCAGTACTAGCTTCCAGTGTTTGTAGCTCCTGATGCTAACAGGATGCTGTTCTCACTTCATTTGTGGGTTCCAAATCCTGAAGCTACTGCTGCTGAAGACCCTGGGCTACCTGCACCCATATGCACATCCCCAGCACAGCACTACTAGTACAGCAAAATACATTTATTCTGAGCCAATTCTGCTAAGCTGGACTATTACAATAGTTTGCAATAGTCTGTTCCTTCCCATGTGTTTGTTTCCTTTCATCAGCTTCATTTCAGTATTTTTCCCACAACTGCAGCGAACAAGGGAGGGTTACAAAGATGACACCGTGCCCAAGAGCCAGAGCACACTGCAAACGGGATTTCTCCATCACCAGATTATCTCAGCCCCCTCCAGCTGCTCCAGCAGCATCACTGACCATGGGGGATTTGCACCAGCGGAAGAGCAGCTATACACACACACTCTTCCTGTCTGTCTCTGAACTGCCAGTCCCACAGGCTCATTCAGCCCCCAAAACATTTATGACTGCAAACAGCTCTCTTTAGGTGGAACAAGGTGCTTTCAACACTTTCACGTCAGCAAACACAGATGTTGTACAAGTGACTACCTATCCAGGGTGCCTTGATCGTCAGTTTGTCTCTGCAAGACACTTTAAAGGCTTCAGCAAAAGGCCGATGAACCAACAAGAACTGCACACTTGGTATATACATTTTTAATAACACAACAGGAGTCAAACCTTTTGCAAGGTATTAAGTTCAAGCACCCAAGATCACTGGAAATTTAAGCTGGCATTTTTAACGAAGCTGAGATCTGTGTATCTGCGTTTATTTTAGTCCACAGTCAGTCTCCTATTACACACACAATGCAATTGTGAAATGCAAGGCATGCATGCTAAAAACCAAACATCAGTCAATCTCCCTGTATGAGTTTAGCTGATCTCAGCGGGGTAGTTTTGTTTGCTCTTCTGAGCAGAGGGAAGGAGGGAGAGATGTCTGTTCCTGAACCATTACATTCTGTAAATAATGAAGAGTACATAAAAGGTGGAGTGCATGAAGTTCAATGCCTTACTTTTTCAGCCACTCTGCTATATCTGCTGCGGTAGCACCAAAGTTCTCGAAGTTGAACAGGAACTTTCCTTTCCTGTTAAAGCAACAAAACAAGGTTCAGTCCTGGCCCTAAAAGATAAAAACATACAATTACAGAAGAGTGCATGATTTCTAAAATAGTAGCAAAACATAACTGACTCAAAATAGCAGATTGTAGGATATCCCCGGACATTGAATTCTTCCTTTATCCTTTCAAATTCAGCAGAGTAAACATTCATCCCCGCAAGAACCTGGAAAAACAGAGCATAATCTTACTGATTCTTACAATACACCAGGAACATCACACCATTTGTTTGAAGATTTAAGTAAAACCCACTTCAGCCTGGGCAGATTCTGATTTCATTCATATAGCTGTCAAGCAAGGGGCTCTCTGTAAAAGGCACTGAAGTTTTTCTGATTTTGTGCAAGGGGGAACAGAACAATACTTGAGTCTAATCCAGAGAAAACACACACCAGTCAGCGTGTCACCTCCTCCTTGCTCTGGAAGCATCTCTGTTTCTTTTTATTCAGCCACTAACAGAAATACCTAAAGGGAATTCTCTCAATTGCACTTGTGCTCTTCTTTGCACATTTGGATTTTTAGCTACAAGTGTAACTAGGTTTTTTTTCTTCCTCTGAAAATAGGAAAAAGAGTTCTTAGCTCATATCCAAACATTAAACAGGACACCAGAAGTTCCACTCTCAGCTCTCTAGTTTCCACTTCAGCAATGAATTTTCACTCTCAGCTCATGTCCAGAAGCTCTAACCAACCAACCACTGGCATTATCCCAGTTCAAAAATGCACTTACTGAATGGCAAGCGGAAATCAGCATGACTTTGATGTGAAAATAAAACGTGCCCTACTTCCATGACCTCAGGAAATAGCACATGGCATTTATACCCTCTAAATATGTTAACTTGGGTAGGGTAGGGTACAATGCAAGTTAAGAATTAACCTTGTCCTAAGCTTTTCAGACTAGCAAGTAAAACAAAACTCTCTCCTCCCCATTCCTCACCTCTGTCCCAACCCATCCTCCATCTCAACAGTCCTTGAGCTTCAGGTTCAGGGCTCCTATGACTTATACTGTGCCCTGTCCAAATGTCTTCCAAATATTTCTGACATGAAAATTGGAAGATGGGATTGATTCCAAGTTTTTGTGGGTGTGCAATTCACATAGAGGTCTTTCTGCTGTCAAACCTGGACCCAGCAAGTTGCTGAGATACCGCTTCCTGATTAACTTAGTTTAATGGCATTGACGGCTTAAATCATTTTAGCAGCAGGGTCTTAATCCAACCCCCTCCTCCTTCCCTCTCCAAAAACAGGATTTTCTCCTTCCAGCTGAAATACCACATCAGAATTTAATACCACGTTTCTGACTGCAGCAAACTGCACAGACCAACCAAATGTGCTCAGAGCCAGCATGAAATAAATCTTAAAGCAGAAAATCCTCATTTGAAGGTCAGCCATTTCTAAGAATATGCTGGAAAGTCACAAAAAAGATACTTTGTTTTCTCTTCCCTATCCTAAGAAAGGATAAAGTGAACAGAGGAGAGTACAGAAATAAGGTTTATACTTGCTGGCCTGGTCTTCCACTTTGAATTTTCCTTGTAGTTCAAACAACCAGACTGACTTAATTCATATGAGATTATCTAGACTCAATTCTCCCCTTTCCTCATCCTCCATGTCACCACCTAAAGGCAGATAAATGCAATAGGATCAAGGTACAGTGGTTGCTTTATAAAGCAAGAACCTGGTTTGTTAACTAATAACCCAATTAACACCAGCCTACCAGATTCCATGTTTGCTGTGAACTTTCAGAGGATTTCCTACTATTTAAATGGGCATCCCTGGCCATTTCAGACAATTCCACTGTGTCTATCTAATGGTGACTGATACAAGTCAATAACTTAGATTCACTCTGGTGTTCATTACATTATATGAAGCATAATTAGCAAAAAGTTTATTACAACAGGACTTGTTTTTAATGACAAGAGTAACAGCTTTAGCTGGCCAATAATCACAGAATTATGAAATATCAGGCTGCCACAGACTATCAAAACACACCTACTGCCCAAAGCCAGGGTCCTCCTGCCAGAAGTTTGGCAAATTTGCTTTTAGCAAATGACTGAATGACCCCAACTTCAATTTAAGTTCATTACCTCTTGTAATAGCCATTGCAGAAACAAAGATCAACTTACTCCTTTCACCTCTGCAGTGACACTTGACATATTTCAACACTTACCTGCTCTCCAACAAGCTACCTATAACTTAAACCAACTCTGAACCTTTCCTAGCTGCACATGAATTTGGAGCTTCTGACCATTCCTGTTCAACTGTGACCCCCAACCTTGATTCACAGCTTTTTTGATGGGATTGCTCCAAAATTGGTACCTCACAGCACCAAAAAAATTGCAAAAAAAAAAAAAAAAAAAAGGACAAGCACTGAAGGAGGAAAGCACTTAAGCATATTCTCAAGCTGGTTTTTACTGAGCAGAACATTCAGGCACACTCACAAAGCGCATGGGCATTGGGGAAATGATGAATGGTTTGCTAATAACCAGCTCCCCCCTGCTCTGGGACTGCAGTGACAGTCACTCACCAGAGCCCAGCCAACCCTCTAACCACAAGAGTCTTTCCTGCCAAGGATAAAATAAGCCCACTTCTGATTTGCAGCACCTTTTCGTTCTTCACTGGGTGGAATGGAATTGTAAAATACAACTATAATATAAACCCTGCCTTCCTCTCAGTAACAGCACTGGGACAAGAAACAACCAGTCCCAAGGGAACACAGTGACCAGCAACAGGTACAGTGCACCCTTTCACTTTTACGACCTCTTCAATAGGCAATACTGTACTTAATGTTCCTGCCATATAACAGCAATAATCACTTTTGAGCCTGGCACATCCTGACAGCTAATGACAGGTCAGATTAAAAGGCCAAACCTTCAGCTCATCCAAACCACTCATAAACTTTGCAGCAAAGTCTGATCTGGAGGTCAGCATCACTCTAACGCACTCCATGAATAATTTATGATGGGTACAGCACAGTTAACTTCACAAATAGCAAGCTGTGTACACATCCCACTCAGGAAGCTAATTGGGTTAAATTTTGACAAACAGACTGATTTTTGTGAAAAACATGGGTGGCAGTGGCATAACTGGACTTTCCTCTCAACTGATCCTGCACTACAACACTCCACTGCAAAAAACTGTGCCCCAGCCCTGTCACTCAGCTGCGCAGGATTAGCCTGGATCTATAGAAACGATTCCCAAGTGAGGAAGGAAATACTCAAGCCAGAATAGATCTAGAGTTTAAATTCTCTAGTCTGAATTTAATGAAATGAGCAGCACGTGGATGAGGAAGGGGTAAGTGCAGGAGGACACAGTGCTCTGCAGCATGCCTTCTCTCTGGCACTGTCTCTACAGGTGATGCTTTACATTCTTAATCCCTCTCACCCCAACAAAGTACTGCCATGCAAGGCAGGAGTGCCTTCCCCAAGGCTGCAGCACATGCTCCTCTGAGGGGAGATGGCATCAGAGTGCTGCCTGGCTAGACAAAAACACTCTTGAAAATATCTTCTAAGGGTTGTGCCATATCCTAAATATATATGAATAACTCCCACTCATTTCAGCCCTAGGCAAACAAGGATTTAGAGAAAACACTTCTGAAAACAACGAGTTTGGAGAATGTTGGGCAGTCTGACAGCACTAGGTGGTCACGAGAAGGAATGGCCAGAGCTGCCCTAGCATAGAACTGCAGTGCTTCATCTTTTCCTCAACAAGGAAACCTGTAAACACAGCAGTGAATGATCCAGCAGGTAGGATCAGACCAAATCCTGCTAAAGCCACGAAACAACAATCCTATTTCTTCATCCTTTATGTGCTACTGGCATCATATAAATCATATGTTAAGCCCATTATAAAACCTCGACTGGAGAAGTGCCTTTGACTTGCTTACAGAGATCAATACACCTTATAGGTACAAAGGGGTAACTAAATTACTGTGAATGCTGTACTTTATTAGAGTCAAAACTTACTTTCATATCAACGTGGCATCAATGCTAACTTTGACAGAGCTACAGTTAAACTGCAAGATTCTGTTAATGCTGAGTGGTTAGGAGGGTGACCAGTACTTCATGGGAGGGGGATTTCCCTCCCTCAGCACTGTGATTCTCCACTAAAAAAGTGGATTAATAACTGCTTTAAGGGCATCCATCCCAGACCTTGCTGTGAAACATCAGGCCAAAAAGGTGATCAAACCCATTAAGGCAAGCATTTGTTTCTTTACCAAAAGGAGCTCAAAAGGCCTATGAACCCACAAATTAGAGGCTAAACATAAATCTGCATAGTGTCAGAGCCTGTATCTCCATGGAAAAAACTGCAGTGGCTCTAAAGGGTGAGGGAGTTAAGATCACATTCTGTAAAGTTTTAGAAAAATAAATACCAAGAGAGAGAATCCTGAAGAGATCTGGAACAGAGCCATTTATTTCTGTTTTGTTTCAGCTTGCTTAAAAAATGATAATTTTGATTTTGATAAATATTTGTGGGTTTAAATACTTTAAAAAAAAGTGTTAAAATGATTTTTGAAATGTCATATAAATCTCATTGTCTCACTTACATATTTACCCTTGAGTTCTGTTGCTGCCTGCTGATAAGATGGCATCATTCTCTTACAAACACCACACCCTGATAAAAAAGAAATTGTGTGAGTAATATGCCAACAATTCTATTCAGCCTCTTCTACAGTATCTATCTTCCAAAGCATATGAAGTAATATTTGAAATAAAAAAATTTAAATTAAAATTCTTTATCTGCTTCACTAAACCATCATTAGATTATTAGTTTCTAAGGATGTTACTTCTTGTTACAAGCCTCTATTTTTGCACATTTTTCATGCTCTTCATTTTCATATTCATTTCTCATCCCAGTACAAAGAGAGTAAAACCATCTTATATTCCTCAGGCTCTGAGCTGAGCCCAGAGGAGAATACAAGATGAAACACACATATCCAAAGTCAACAGAAGACGTCATAATTGTGAACTCAAATCAAAAAGCTTTGTGCATTTCTGTTCTTTGAAGGGACAGGGGGAGGTACTTCAGATTCATCCCAGCTTAACAAGGCTTTGAAATTAATTTGAGATGCATTTCCTAAACACATTACACAGACATCAAGTGTTAAACAGTGCTCTGTTAATTGAGCAGACATAGCTCAGAAGCAACAGCCCTTGTAAGATACAATAATGTGCTGTGGAAAAGACAAAGGGCGAGTGAGGAAGACCACCAATGTGTAGCTGGAGAGTGCTAAGAGGTGTTTGATGATGCTCTGCAGTGCTAAGCAGATTAGCAGTAAATCACCTTGGAAGCAGCAGTTTTCACCCCTGCGGAGTAAAATCCCTGCATGCAGATGGGAAGGGGCAGGAGTGCAGGCAGCATGAAAGCAAGGTAGCTGGAGCCAAGCACTCTGGACACTTATTGTGGAAACTCTCAGTCCACCACGGGACAGCAGTCAACACTTCTGTTCTGGTTAACAGACAGAGTTTTGAAAATATCTTCCAAAAAGGAGGAACAGATTTTGCAGCCACTCATTTAGGATCACATCAGCATGCCTAAAAAAGAACATCCTTTACTCTGAGAAAGGAGAGTTCTTGTTTCTGTGGTCTTTCCATCTTTGATCTCTCTGCTCAAATTGACAATGCGGTTGTTAAATTAGTGCTGGTTAAAACGACAATTTCTTGGTGGGCACAGACCACTCATTTAAGGCCCACTGAGGTCTTGCAGCATCATCCAAACCACTGGACAGACACCAAAAGATGTGAGTTGACAGACATCATCTTCTGCATCTTCTATTTCTTCTCTCCTCAGGAGCCTCAGGCCCTAAACTCCTGCAGCAGATTTTCCTATCTTCCCCTCTTCACTCTCTTGCTGCTCCCTGGAGTACCTTCTAGAGCACAGGCACACACCAGCCTCCTCCACACAGCCATCACCCCTATCATCCTCCCCTTCTCAGCTCTGCTGCTGCCTCAAACTTGCTGCTCCCAAAACCACTTCAGGACATCCTCTCCTGTCCTCGTATTTCTGTGTTATATTGTTCAGGATGCTGCCAAGCCACATATATCCCTCAACAGGCATAAAAGGGGAACCTCAAAAAACTCATTTTCTTCTGTTCTTTCTTCTTGTATTTTGTCCCCAAGGGGGGAGCTTAATTAAATACACATTAGTCTTTCCACTAGTTAACACCTTCATTTTTAAAGCCTTGTTTTCAATCATGTTTATAAACAGCTCTTTCTTGTTGTCAAATCCAGGCAGTCTCCTGCTGGAGCCTTCTCTGACAGAGTTAACTACAAATCAATCTGAATGCCTGTAAATATACCTAATATTTCATCTTTAGTGCTGTCTGACTTTCTAATATATGTCCGAAAGTACAGTGAATGGTCTGCGAATGGCAGGTAATACCTTCTGAGGAAAGCAAGCCTTTGCTCCGAGTTGTTTTACCCAGACCAAGCATTCCTGAAATATTAAAGTAACTACATCTAAGTCTGTAGTCGCTTTCATCTCCCCCTGCACTGGTACGTAATGAAAGAGCCCATTTCTTATGAATCTGCCACAATGAATCTAAAGCCCCAGCTTCCAACAAAGCAAAGAAAGAAGGCAGCTGTCTTCCCCACAGCCTCCCAGACAAAGCCTCTGATGTCCTCTCATGCCAAAGACCTCCCTTACAAGTAACGAAAAGCAGAATTTCTTTTAGTGACCAGTCTTGATTTGCTGCTCCCAGCTATGAAAGGTAACACCTGTATGTAACCAATAATTTCAGCTGCTCAAAGCCCATATTTTAATGCAACTGCTGGATGTATTCCGTCTCCAGTAAAAGGAGCAAGAAAAGAAAAACTGGACAACAACCAAGTCAGAAGGTCTTGTGTGTTAAATAAAAGATGAGGGAGTTACAAACTGAGAAATCAGAGAGGAAGAAAAAAATCTCACAAGTAGACTTCCTTCACAGCAGTTTGGAAAGCAGCACAAGTATTACAGCACTGAAAACTAGCAGGTGTTTTGCCACTTCAAAGAAGAGAAACTGGAAGGAGGAGGGTTTCTGGGGGAATGGTTCAAAGAGAATGAAGGGTTAGATAAGGCACGTTTCAGAAAGAGACTCAGTTGTGGAAAACAATTATTCCTGATACAGGTAAACTGTGAAAGCACCGTGCAGCCCAACTCTCCCCGAAGGGACGATTTACAGCCGAGCAGCCGTATCACCTCCCGCTGATCCAAGGCAGCAGCTACTGGGAACAGCCACACACCACGCCAGGCCACACAGGACCGCGCTACTGCAGAGTCTGAAGGCACACAGCCACAAGTGATTTGATTAAAAGAAAAACCATCCTCTCAGTGATGCATCAAACTAAGTCTTGGGCAATTTTGGCCATCTTGGCAGTGCTCAGATGAGAATAAAAAGGTAAACTGGTGTTTCAGGCAGTAATTACAAGAGAAAATACACTAAGAAACACCACATAATGCTGCCAGGGGACACAGTTTTAAGGAGAATCAGCCAGCAAATTGCTTGCGGTACCTAACATCAACTTCTCTATCAGGGGAATCCTGGGAGGCTTTTCTAGTTTAGGTCACACATTTATTCCTTTCTTATGGCTTCCCTGCTGCCTGAACTGAGGAAGAACTCAAGTGCAACACTATCTTGCATAGAAGAGCTGGAAAGCCTCTCACACAGCAGTCACCAGGAAACACAAAAAGGCAGCTGTAAATCTACAACACTAAGGAACAAGCAGCCAATGCAGTGACAAGATAGCAGCAATACAAGGTCAAGGTCACAAAAGAAATGGAGTGACTCCAATGTGCTCTTCTCTCCCTGAAACCCCACTTGCATTCAAGTTACTCCTGCCAGTGTAGGTAGGAACATGCACGGTGCCTCTGGGATGGAGCAGGAACAATAGTCCAGCTCCTAAGGACTGCACTGTTCCCTCTGCCTGCAGCACACAGTGCTTGTTTTGTGCAGTACATATCTAGAAAGGACAGTGGGTAACAAAATCATAGAAAGCAGACGCTTAAAAGAACATTGAGCAAGAGTCGTCATCATAAGAGAAAGAGACAAGACTGGGAAACAAGTGATGGACAACCAGGGAAAAACTGAGGACAAACAGGCAGAACAACACAAGGAGCTGAATGATAAAGGTGGCACAAGATGGTATTATTAGTGAAGCACAGGTGAAGCTTCTAGTCAGACCTGGACATCTCTCAGTGGAGAAAGGAGAGAGAGGTGACAGGACATGCTGGGCTACTTACACGGGGCATAGAACATCATCAGAAGGGGCTTGTCTTCCTTCTTCAGAAGCCTTCTCAATTCCTAGTGAATGAACCAGAGAAAATAAAAAACACACTTATACTTAATGAGACCTCTTATTATTTGTATTACAACTTTAAGAAACTAGTATGTATTCATAGAACACAGGCTCATTTATCTGAGGGAAAGGGGCTCATCTTTCCTAACAGACAGGACTCAACTTTTTTTTCCTTGCTCAATTTTAACCTGAAAGAAGATGACAAAATTTATTATACACTCAAGTATCTGCTGAATGTCCCAGACCAGTATCTTCACTGTTAATATGTGGAAGTTCTATGGTTCAGTTCATTCTCACTGCAGAATCTCTGACTGGAAACTATTTCTGCGCTGAGACATCCAAAATCCATATTGCAATTCAAAGAGTCAGGCTCAATAATAACAAAACAAGTTCAGTTTTCACACTATGAAACCTTGCCAAACCTATGAGATGCCATGAGAAAAGGATTTTTCAAGTACCAGCATGATAGAAAAACTAGATGAAGTTTTCAAATTGAATGCAACCCTTGGAAGCCTTGTAATAGAGTACAAGGGTGAACATTAAAAATTAATCTTCCTAAAAAAACTGAATGTCAAAATAACCATTTCTAATATTAAAAATGAAAGCCAGAAAATTGAAAAAGCCCTTTACAAAATACCAGCTAGAGTCCAATCAATTAAAGTTTAAAAAAATCTATAGACTAGAAAACTAATATAAAAGACCAAGCTGATTATATTAGAAAGAACATAATGGGTAACTGTGGTGGCACTGGCTTTTTAAGGTAGTTTCATCACATTCGCTGCTTTCCCACTTAACGCTGAGGGGACAGCTACTGTGCAAAGTTAAATCCCTCAAGATCTGGATCCTGCTTCTTCCTGCTCCACACTTCCTAACCTCAGGCACGTGAGGGAACCCAAGGTTTAATGACAGCCTGCAGTTTGAAGAGCAGCATTTTACCTCCTACTTGCATTCTGCAGTGACTGCATCTTGCAAGCTGCTACACCTCCCTGAGACAGAGGGCTGTGCCCCCACACCATCCACAAGCTCTGACACTTGCTGTGTAGCTGGCAGACTGAGGCCATGACCACATGCAGGGCAGAGGAGGGCGGGAAGCAGAGGATCACAGTTACCACAGTTATCACAAGCCACAAACTTGCTCAAATCACTTCAAACAGGTTGGGTGCTTTAAACTTGCCTTCCAAAGAAACAAACTAATGGTGTTTCACTAAGTTACTACAAATATACACACTTCCTTCATCCCATGTATTTATAAAACAACAGAACATCTATCCAGCTATGTACCTTTTCACTGTCAACGTGCACAATATCTTTGGCTTCAGGATCTTCCTCCCACAGTGGAGCACCTTCTGGATCCTTGAGAAAGGCCACCATAGACTGTAACAAACAGGGGGGGAAAGCTTTTAAAGAAACACAGATGGAAATCATGAGACATCCAATCTCAAATCCATGTTGTGACGCAAACCCCATCCAATTAATGCCTTTGCTTTTCTGTTCATATATTCATCTGCTCTAATGCAGATTAGCACAAATCTCTTGTTGCAGAACCAAGTGATACGTGGGTGTGTACCTTCATCTTAACCGGTATTCCAGCTTACCAGTTCGCACTATAAAACTCAGGGAAACAGAGTGGCAGTGGATCAGCACCTAGAGAAATAGCTTCAAGGATCCTTCAGAGAGCTCTTTCAATGGTACTAGACCTTCCACAGTGAGTCCAAGGGTTAGCAGGAAAGACCTCTCTTTATGCAGAGGTCAGGCTCCCATGCCCTTCACCGTATCTGAGTAACACGACTAGCTGGAGGGCACATCGATACCTACTGTGAGCAAAAGCAAATGAACACACTTACAGATCAAACTGCCCATTTGGCCAAAGGAAGAATAATCCACCAACAGTTCCCTGTATGACCCACCTATCGAAAAAATTCATTGAATGCAGTTTCAAGTATGAGAATAAGAAGCAAATGTGGCAGGAGCAGAGGGAAATACAAAATCCTAGGATTCTGCAGCTTCCATATGCAACAAGCCGAGTACACGTGCACACATACTTCGTAACTGCTTTACCTGAGTGACATACAACCAAAAATCTCTTTCAGCAGACCACAGATACATTCTCTTTACCATAAGGCAATATGCTCTGATAGCTCTGATTTCAACCTGAGCCTGAAAGAAACTCCAGCCGTCCTAAATCAGTGAGATACTCTCCATGGATTCTGGCAGTCACACTAACCCCCCCATTTCCAGCTGTACATGAAAACACATGCTTGATCACTTTTATCCTCAGCTGTCTGTGCTCTAGGAAACATAATACCTGGTATTCCACGTTTATTCACCACCCAGAATGACCCCACTGCTTTCTCTATGGCATTGCTTGTAGGTTTGTGTTCATTCCCATTTAGGATCTCTGCCACACCAGTAACACGGTGAGGTCCCTGAGGAGCTTCCTTCAGTGCAAGAGTGAGTGGATGAAGCTGCCACAGCACTAAGTGAGCTATCCCAACCCACACCAGTTCTATCTAAAAGCCTGGGTGTATACTCCCCTTTCTCAGGAGCAGGTTGGCAGCACACCTGATAACACGTCTGACCGCTGGAACAATCTCAGAGACACTTCTGCTGCCTCTCTGCCTTTGGTGGGGCTGCTGTGGTACAACATCCCAACAGCTTTTCAACAGAGAAGGGAGTTTAGCTCATTTTCCTGCCTCAGTTGGTACTGTAAAGCTCGGGAGGATTCAGAGCTTACAGCAGGATCCATTTATTGCATTTATGTTTCTGTCTGCTTGCACAGCTAATATTGAAAAGATTTGTCTTATCGCAAGAGGCAGCATGTATCAGTCACCAGACAACAACCAAAACACTTAATGTACACAGTAAGAAGGCCCTAACGGGTGAGGGTGACAAACACTTCCAGAAGAAATTTGTTTTACAGTGGCATTATCAGGGAAAGGAGCTAGCTAGGAAAAAAATATATAAAATCAAGTAATTTACAATGGAGTTACAGTGTAAAAAGCTCTAGACTTAGAGGCATTAACATCCCAAATGACATCCTAAGAAGACTAATAATACATGGGGAAAGGAAAGATGAGGGCAAAACAGCAGAGATGTTCCACCTTCAGGACAGCAGCATCAAGTTCTGCTCACCCCCAGCCTGCACAGACTTCAACTACACACTGGAGAGGAGGAGACAGGGGTCAACATTTTGAACGGCTAATGAGAGTAATTGACTCTGCTAGTTTCGAGAATTCCTGCATGCCAAATTCAGTCATGTAGAAACAAATGTGGTTAGAGGATGGGGGATTAAAGAGATTTTATTCATCCAGCCTCTCCCTCTCAGCCAAGACAGCAAAAAATTAGATGTGTAATGTCTTCTGGCAGGAGCAGGCAGTATGTTGCCTTGCCCTGAATTCTTCACGCAGCGAAGAGAACTTCCTCCCTTACTTTAAACAGGGAAGAACAACACCCAAACAAACCACAGCACTCTCTACTCACAGAAGAGCAGTGCTCCCCAGGCTGCTGTGTTAGAGGCCACAGCAAGGTCCAGGGGACAGTAACCTGGTGTTGTAGAACCAGCTCCACTCCAGTCCTGCCATGGTACGGTCAGGACCTGTTTTGACCCCACGGCATGGACAGAGCCACAATGGGCTGCAACCAGCTGTGCCAGCTTTGAACCTTACACTTTGATTCAGCAGAATACAGGACATGCTTCATCCAGCACACGCTGCTGAAAACAAGCAAATTTAACAGGAGAGCTGGTAATCATGCACATGGACCTAGGTTTTAACCTGAAAAAAAATACACAGAAACACATCCTTGTGCTTTTCACTCCTTTGAAGTACCATGCAGTAGGGATGCTAATAACAAGACCTGCCTCGATTTCACACATACACTCCTTACAACAGCCAACTTGAAAAGGACTCAGGGTTTAGAGCAGGACTAATTTATTGCGTTAGTCTATTCCCTTTGCTAGTACTAAGCAGATTTGTACTTCAGTGAATTTTCTTTGTTTTAGAAGAAGGGTAAAACTTGCCCTGTACTTTATACTCCAGAAAAGGCTTCCTCATGTAATAAACACAGCCTGGATACTGGCATTGTGGCTCTCCGGAGAATTAGACATCATGTGGCTAAAGCAACATGTGAACAGACTTTCCAGGTAAGATGAAAGACTGATCTAAGCTTCGGTTTTCAACAGCAGATGACTACAGCTCCTTGGGGAGAAGATAAGACTAGTACTTACTGTACTTACATAGCATACACTGGCACATGCTCTCCATTTCTGGCAAAAAGAAATCAAGTTTATGGACTCTGCACCAGCTGTTGTACATAGACCTCTGTGCTTTCTAACTATCCATGGATCTATCTCTAACGACTATCTAAAACTGTTTTCCAGGTTCCTAAATTCTTGACTTTCACAGTATGTAGCTGCAAATTCCAAAACTTCTTTTTTCAACATTGCAGTTATTTGTTTCAAATCAGCCATCCCAAAATTCCACTGTTTGCCCTCAAATTTGGAGAAAAAAGAAGTAATCCCTCCCTTTTTTAAGCTACTCACAGTTACAGAAATATCTACTGGAATCTCCTCCAATTGTCCTTTTTAGTATTGTGAGAACCTAAGCCCTTCTGCAAAGAATTGGAAGTATTTTTTTTAACTATTCCTAATGATTTTGCACCACTGAATTTTGTTCTCTTGCATTCTATCTCCCTTTCCTAGATACCCCAAATGGCTCAGATCTTAACACAGGTCTCAGCAGCAGGAGGTTCTGACTGACAAGTAACTTCCCCCACTGTGAACACTGAGCTGTCCTTTATTCCTCATTTTTCTAACAGTGAAACCACAAGGGCATCTCTGCTAATTACATAAGGATTTAGTTACTTTAAGAAATGGAAAGCTTTTCTAAAAACCCGAGTACACTATCAGCTGGATCAGCCACAGCTATGAAATTGCTGATTACTCCAGAAGAATCCTTTTACAGTTCTTCAGAGCTGTGTCCACCATTCTCCAAAATGTCATACATATATTAATATGTCTACTGGATGTCTGGAAAGAAGATCCGAGTTTTATTGCCACAAGTTTGCCGAATGATGTGAAACAAATCCTTTAATCTCCCTGTTCTTCAGTGTGTCCACCTGTCCATAAAATGAGTATGATACCCTAAGTAATTGTGTTGCTCTGCTGCTCTCTGTTTGTATGTACTGGGAGACTCCTGACAAACACAGCTGAGAGAGAGAAACAAAGGTCACTGGCTCAACAGAAGAAAACAGGGAGTAGTGGAATAGAGGGAGAAATACAGAAAATATCCAGGCAGCTGTGAGCAGCAGAACAAACAAACACTCAGCTGAATTATTTGACCACTGCCCAGATCTGATCCACTGCCCAACCTGTACATCATTAGTGGCTGGTTTCACAGGGGCAGTTAAATAGAGAAAGACTCTACCACCTCGAGTGAGGGAGCTTCAAAATCCCTCTTCCATCCCCAGTGGAATCCCACCTCCCTGTCTACGGGATGCTGCTTTCTTCTTCCCAGCAGGCAGGGCAAAAGGGAAGGGCGAAATGCTCATCACAAAACAGCTGAAGGAATAAACGATCTGGTTCCCGTTGTGCTATGATTGCCTCTCAGCCCAATGCTCCCTGGAGCACTGCAGGTGCTTTCCACTTGATCTGACCTGTAAGGAAGAGTCACAGCACTAATTCTTAGTTGCAGCATTTTATGGAGGGCAGGAGAGACACATCATGTATTGTTCAAATCACCCAAATTTAGGCAGCTAGCAGGTCTCCCTTAACCCATCACCCACCAAGAAGGAAAAATAGCCACCAGCTGCATTTCTTCATTAAGTACAGAAGCTGGTTTAGGCAGCTGCTGACTGGGCTGGGTATTTAACACTGCCCTTCCTAACACCAGGCAAGATTTCTACTGCAGGAGATGGGAAGATACATGGCCCTACTCTCCCCACCTCAGACAAATCCTGCATGACAGCCTCAAGGGAAGACTGAATGAATTCAAGTCAGGGCACACTTCCAGGACAGTCCCCCATCAGACACTCTCCAACTCTGGCTGTAAAAGCAAGGTGCAAAGCACGAGCACTTAGGAACAGCCACTCTGGCAGACTCAGGTTCACACAGCATCTCACACAGGCTTTACTCCATCCCAGGGTGATCCCCTGAACAAGCCAGAAAGGGGAAGTACATGGACTTATATCGACCTGGGGTGATGTCATCAAGTCTTCAAAAGACCAAGAGCCTGGGTTTGCTGGAGGAAGAAGAGAAACAGGAACTGGCCATCAGAGCTGGACAGAAGGGATTTCTGGAAGCCAAGCCATTGCTGGGATCCTCACACCAGGAAACTTCCAGTGCTTCACCACGGCTTTGCAAAGGAAAGCCGCACACTTTCGGCCTGCTCACTGTGCTTTTAGTTCACCATTTCCACAATCACCTGGATCTACACATTCGTATCGTGTCTCACACCTTCTCTCTTCCCTTGCCCACAGAATGTTGCCTTCTGTTGCTTTATGTCAAGACTTGCCAGAACAGAAGAAAGGTCATTTTATACCTGATGCACTCAGAGCACTTTCATAGGAGCTGTGGTTCCATAGCCTGATAAAAGGTAAGGCCACTCAGCTCTCTTTAAAATTTATAAACAGAAAATCTAAGAACCTCAGAGAACTCCTTATCAAAACGCAGTATCAGCTAATACTTCTAGTTATACTACCACAAAGAGCACCTTGTAATCAAAACAAGAAAATCCTTATTTGTTACCAGTGTCCGAGTTAACTTACAATTTACCTTCCAGTTCAACACGGGGGTCAATCTTTTAAATAATAAACATTTTTTCTGGATCTGCGTTGACAGACATGTATGCACACAAAAACCTTTAGGCCATTCTGACAGCTGTTTATGAAGATTAATCCCCTCCCTTCCATGCCTTTAGCATGAAAAAATACCAAAACCAGTTTTTAATCCACAAATGTCTCACCCACATCTAGCAAAACTGAAAGAATAATAATGGAATATTTAAATTTACCTTCAACGTGACCGCTCTGTTATACGCAGTATGAAATGCACCGTCCCTGTTAAACGAGGAGTGGGGAATAGTGTTAACTTATAGTAACATTACTGGAATTCATACAGCTGCTCTTCCTGACTTCTCACTAACCAGAATAACATTATCCTGCTGAAGCCACAGAACTAAGCAGAATTTACAGCACAGTAATTTAAGGGGGGTGGGGTGGGGAGGAACAAGAGGAAGGAAAAGGGGAGGGTGCAAACCAGTGTAAAGAAAACAGTTTTCTAGTAAACAAATTCCTCCCTGACACTTGAACAAGAATATTTACCAAGGCATTATCTTTGGAGATGGAGATACAGCTGCTTGGTGTACCTAACAGTACTCCCACTCCTATTATTTTCAGGAAGAAAAATCTCTTGCCTTTCTCACGACACTTGCCTTTCTCTACTCGCATTATGAAGGACTATCTCAAGTCAGAAAAGCACAGAGAGGTGAAGCAACTTGTCCAAGGCACATGCCAGCAGGCAAGTGACAGAAAGCAAGAGAGCTCAAATCTCAGGCACCAGCCCCGTGCACTGGTCAGTTTTAGTCCATTGGACATCTCCCCCTAGCCCTGCTTGTGCTTTTAGCGCTCTCTATACAACAGCAGAATAAATTTAACCAAATTCTGTCACAACACATGCTTGCAAACTGAAGAAACAGCAATTAATTTCATATGTCAAAGGATAAAAAATAAGTCATCTTAATGCTGCAGCAGCATGGGTCTGAAAGGAGAATGAACAGTCTTAATGGGGGCATCAACAATTATGAACTACAAATCCCAGCCCAGCACTCACTTATAATGGAGTAAATCCACTCCCTTCTCCTTTGAATTAGGATCTACCTTCATCTTCTTGCATAATTTTCGGCTTTCAGTATCACTGCAAAAAACACATATTGGAAGAAAGGTTACCAAAAAAGAAAATCAAATGCATTCAGTTCTGAGAACTCACTGCTGTGCTTCCTCATCAGCAATTAATTCCAACTAACAGTAATTTGGAAGCTGTTTAGCTAAGTTTGTGAAAAGCATTGTGAAAAGCTCCATTAGTCAATTTAATTTCTCTCTTTGCTTGGTCAGGACACAGTGAACTGTGTGAAATTTACATTCCAAAACCAAGCCCTAACCAGTAGAGAAGCAGCTCATTCCAGCATGTCCAAGGACTTCAGCAGATCTTCTGTCTTGAGATTAACACAAAATTTAGGAAGTCAAGTTTTCACTAAGACCATGCTACTGTTAGGATGGTGGTCAAAGAGCACTGTTTGTGAAAAGAGTCAAAGGGAAAGAGCAGGTCAGCTTTTACATTTGGCAGAAGATAACAAAAAACCAAAAAACCCCATGTTCATGGTATGTCCAAGTCCAAATCACAAGCGTTTAGCCTTAAAAAGGTCCTGCAGAAAACAAAAACCAATTGAAATTCCGGAGCCCCAAGCCCAGCAACCCCTTCATTCTAGGTATGAAAGATGTGTCCTGGAGCCACACCTGGCAAGTAGAGGGAAAAACAGCTCCTAAAGAAGGAGGGAGGTATCAGCAGACAGACCTGCTGGAGGTGGTCTTCAAACTGAACAAGACTGAATCACTTCCAGCAACAGATCAGGCTGACTTGAAGAAGAGAGAAGGGTCATGGGAGAGAACTGCAAATACATTTGTTTCAGTGGGCAGGTAAAGGGTCTTCACAGCCTAACTGCCCTCCTAAACAGGGAGGGAGAGAAGCCATCAGGAGACTTCAAGCTGAAGTGAATAAGAAGTTGGTCGAAGATCTGGGGAGATGAGCAAAACAGAAAAGAGGATGATTCACACTGACAAGGCTGTTTTCTGACAAACAGCAAGATTAAACAGCTTGGAAACTTGTTCCCAGCAGAGGACAACTTGTACCTTTTACACAGATAAATCAATTTAGAAAATGAAAACACTGAAAACCCATCAAGTTTAAACTGATTAGAGACAACAAGATGCAAGGCTTGCAAGAGCCCCACCAAATTAAGTGCTGCTGCCAGCACTGGTGCTAATTCTCCCGATGTTCGCCAGCTGCCTTTCTACAAATCTGAAGAACAACAAACACCAAGTTCACAGTGAGCTGCAAGTGAGAGTGCACCTTAGCAGAAACTTCCCAAATGCTTATGGTACATGGAAATCAGGAGGGATGTGCCATGGACACATGCAGCAAAATCAGAATATCATGCTGAAGATGGAAATGAGCATTTTAAGGACCTAACAAAGCACACAGCTACCACACCAGGAAGGAGCACTTGTAATCTCAATTGAACAGAAGCATATTTATCTGAAGAGTCTTAGTGAATTCATGTCAGTTTTGCATTTTCAGAACACTGTAGCCCATAAACACTCTCTTTGCTTTTCTGGAAGGCTGCAGATCTGAGCTTGAGAACTGAATACCATGGACATGTCTCCTTGTAACAAAACTAGATTATGGAACAAATGCCCTGCATTTGAGAGTTATGCCAAAAAACCATGTTTGCCACGTGGAGTTCATATGAAAAGCCTGCAGCAACATCAAACTCAGGGGTCAGAAACATCCTGTCTTCTCTCTCCTGCAGTTCTCCAATAGTCCCATGGGCTAAACCTAAATGACTCAAAGGTCAAGGAATATCCAGAGAAGACGCCAGTTTCAGATCATTCTCTTGTCTTACCCCAGACAGATTCAGAGGCACAGAGAAGCTCTTGTGGCCCTGCTGCAGCTGAGTGCCAGGCAGTTTAACTACAGCCAGCCCACACAACAGTCAACATTCGTAAATGCTCTTCTAGACACTCCCAAGTATTTCCAGTGTACACATGTATCTGTGGCTATGCCAGCTTTGCCAAGACAAATGTTAAGGGGTTGATGTGAACAAGTGTAATGCTGAAACCTCAGCAACAGGGTCTGCAAAACCCCAAGATGTGCAGACAATTGTTCTGGCATAAGCAAGGATTAAAATGGGTATCCAGAGAATCCTGTTGCCTGTTCTACCACCTATTTGGTGCAACTTCTAACCATGTGGGGAAGAAAGTGTAATTTTCCTTTATGTGTCATTTAGAGATCTGAACGGATACTAACGTTCTGCAAGGTTTATAGTGGAAAAAAGCAACAAGGCATCATTACTGAGCTATACCTGTGAGTAAGCAGCTAGCTTCAAAACTCCTACCACTTCAACTCCTAGCAATTCATTTCTGTTTGCATGAGTTTCTATTAAAAAAAAAAAGATAGATAAGATTAGCTATTTCATTGGATCTAAGTGTGCCCTGCTTTCAAGATTTCTCCATTTGCAGAGATTCACACAGCTGCCTGAATGCACGGCCATTATCACAGGAAAGAAAGCAGCAGTTTGCTCCAGTATGTCTCCTCCCATTTAGTGGGCAGATTCTCTGCACCACTGCATTGAGAGTTAAGCCTGTTTATGCAAGCTATCTGCACTGATGCACGGGATAGAAGAGGAGCAAATTCCAAGAATAGGAAATGTCTAAATATGTATCAGTAATTTTTTCATGCATCAGTGCAGATTTTTGCACATGCCAGACCCACCAGCTCAGATGCTATACCAACAATTATTTGGAGAAAGCAGAAAAGGAGATGTACAGAAATGGCAGAGATGGACCCGTTCTGCTTTTCCTTCTGCCTTCACTTACAGACAGACAAAAATAACCTGCAAAGAGCAACACACTCTGATATCACTTGGTAATGACCATTATTCTTAATAAGAGTAAATATCAACACAGATGCAGCCTGCTCTGAGATTTGTCTCTTTTGAATCTCAGCCAACAGCCTCTCTCTGAAGATGAGCTCCTCAACTCTCACATGGGAGAGGGTAATTAGGACTCCGGTTCTTGCAATTTAATTATATCACTTGAAGAAGCAGTGTAAGAGTTTGTTATCATGACTAACAGTAAAAAAAAAAAAAAAAAAAAAAAAAANGAAAATTTAAAAACTCACAAACAAAAAAGACACCCAAACCTAAAAAGCCAGGCACTACCCCCAAAATCAGCACTCTACCAACCCAGGCCAAGCCACTCCAGACAAGGCACCAGGCTCAGGAAATACTGGCTTGAGGATGAGGTCAGTAACGTGTCCCCAGCAGCCATTCTCGGCTGCCTCCTGCCATTTCTGTCCAGAGCAATCTGAACCCTGCTGTGCTACTGCTGAAGGGACCCTTGCAGGCAGCCCTACAATCATCCAGCATTATCTCCCTGGAAAATCATCCAAAACATCAACTTATTTTCAATACCACAAGGACCTAACCAGCAGCTGTCTACGTGGTAATAAGGTCAAACCTTAAGTGGCACAATAGCACAGCCTCCTTCCACTCCCACAGGCACTTCCAAAAAACCAAACCAGGGCTCCAAAATGTGCCTTTGCTGGAGAAGTGAAGACATATGACAGCTCAGTAAAAAGAAGAATAAAATGAATGATCCAAGCTGACCTAACTAAGCAAGAAGCCTAAATAACAACAAAGGTAGCGTGCATTGCCAAGATCGCATGCACGCTTCATCCCTTTCCATTCACATCCCCATCTCCTCTACCAGGACGTAATTCTGTCACTGGGGGTTACAATGGAGCTGGCAGGAAGCCCAACAGGAGCACTCCCTGTAAACCTCTGGGGTCCCTTGCCAGCGTTAGCATGCATGAATAATCCCCTAGCACAGGCAGCCAGCTGTTACCAGGGCAGGAGGGCAGCGAGGGACACGTGAAGGAGATCTGGCCTCCTTTGGCTCACTACCAGAGCATCCAGCTCCTGAAGGGGACGTGCCACAGCCGTTCCTTAGGAGTGGCACAAGATGCTCTCCCTGTCCAGGACTGCCCACAGGTCTGAATACTCATGGTCATAAAGATGGAGAAGCAGTGAGAGATACTGATGGCAGTCCCCGGTGGCAGGAGGAGCACAACAGAAAAAGGCTTTTGCAGCAATGTGTCAAGGTAATTCGGAGAGAGACAGAACAGAGGATAAAGCTAGACAGGAGGAACACAAAATAAGACCCAGGAGTTTTGCTGCACTTAAGTCCACACGGTTTCTAAATCTAAAACAAGTCCAAGCTGGATGGATCTCAAGTAAGAAATGGTGCATGGAGGTGGAAGTGCAAAACCCTCTCCTTGGGGCAAATTCAAATATTGTCCAGTCAGGTCCCAAAGGACCATAATAAGACCAAACTTCCTCAGCACCATTCTCTTTCATGAGCACAAATAACATCTTTCGCAGCTTCCTAATTATTTCCATTATTTTGTAAAGTTGCCCACTGGCCTCTCACGAAGGGAATACAGCCCCACAACCACATCTCTGGGGAGGAAGGATCTGGAATGACTGTCAAAACCCTCTTCAGCAATGACAAAAATGCCATCCAAAAAGGTCCGTGTCTCCAGCTGCCAAAGTAACAGCAGTGTGTACACGTGCTGTGTGGCCACATCACTGCTATGCCACTGGCCTGGCATCCCTGAACACTTTGCAATGCAGACTGCACACAGCTTTCTTTTTCACCCATACCTACAGGGTTTCCAGGCACAAAAGAAGTAATTAATAAAAACGCTGACAGAACCAATTTAAGCAACCAGGTCAGTAAATCTGCCTGCACAAAAACTATCTCATTCCTCTATCAGCATATGATGTAACCACATGCGAACCACAAACCTCACAGCTTCTGAACAGATTTTCTCTTTTATTTGTACATCTCTCCATCTGAGGCAGGGCTCAACAACCCATGTAAATTATGCTTCAGCAGTCCCTTATATCACAGCTGTGCCTGTAGACTCTAATGCAATGGCGGCTCTGTTGTATCAGTGACTGTACAAGCACTGTCACTGTCCCAACAGCTGGAAGAGACAAAGCTGAGCAGGTAAGGAAGAAGAGCAGGCTCCACGAGCAAGGGAATATGGCAAAGCAGAACCAGGACTGCCTGTAAAGCAACTCTCCCAACACTGAAAAAGCTTTGGAAGGCACCAGTCAAAGCTGTCATCCTGTTATCAGCACGCTCTCCCATTCTTGTCTCTGTTGTTCAGGTGCTTCCATTCTTTTATGTTATAGTGAAAACCATCACAGAGAACTCCAGTTATAACTTCAGGGAAGTTCAACTGCAATTTCAGCCCAGCTATCAGAAGTGAATGATCAAACAGGGCTTCCCAGCCCAATGCACAGTCTCTGCAATACCCTCTGGCTACCTTCCACAGAATACCCTCTCCAGACAATAGACTGATGAACATCCTGAGAAAGCATGGAGCTGAGATCCTGCCAAACAACTAATTGAGCTTGTGACCCCAAAAAAGCAGCAAAAGAAGTGCTAGCAGCAAAAATTTCCTCAAGCCTCCTAAAGGTATGAAACATATTCGCACTTGCAAACCTAATCTGAAAGAGGAAGTCATTAACAGCCAGTTGTAGTTAGATGTGCTCCTACAGGGTTTTGAAATAAAAAATGAAATTCATTAGCCATTGTTGGGGACAATATGGGATTTTGACTTATGTTCCTTGTAGTCATTGATTCCACCCTCTGACAAAGACTGTGTGATCCATTTACAATACAGCAGCTTGTATACTTTGCTGACCAAACAAAAACAGATTGATTCTAGCAAAACTCTCCTCTTCTCAGACTGCAGGCATTGCCTGCCTCCCTATCATCCTCACTTCTCCCTCCCATCTTGGGCCAGCAGCTGCCACAGCTACTGCTGCTAACAGAATGTCACATTTGTAAGGCTCCGCATACTCTATAGTGATCCCACACCTTCCTGTATCACTCTCTCGAGACAGATCTGAAATCAGAAACAAAAAAAAAAATCCTAGGAAAAAAATCACTTCTCAAACCATCAGGCTGGCATGCACTTATCCAAAGAGCTGGATGGTAATGGCTCACACCTACTTGAACAGAAAACCCATACTCAGCCATCAGTGCAGAAAGACACTTTGATACTCTGCTCCTGAGTGGGGCTTAAGGACGTGCAGGCACCAAAACAGGAACAGGACCCAGGAGAAACAGATGCAGAAGTAACGAGCACAGGAAGTTAAAATACAAGATTTGTCTTGGAAAACAAAGCAACATTTTGCACCCATTCTGGGTTCCTGATGGAAATTATCTTCTAAAAGAAGTAACAATAGCAACAGGTTACCACAGCACAGAACAAATGAACCGCTCAAACAGTGCGGCAGATGAAAAGCTTGAATCTTTTAAGGGATGGGGGAGCGTGAAAGCCAAAACCAGAAAACATACTGCTGGAAAAAATTAAAGATAAGGATTAGCAGATGAACAGGACAAAGTCTCATGTGAATTTAGGGCATGATTTTGCCCCCTAGAATGCAGCAAAAATCCCCACTTCAAGGGGGGATTGCAATCACCTTGCAGGTGATTGCAGCCTTCTGCTCCAAACGCTCCCCTGGAACGTGCCAGGAATGCAAACAGAATAATCCATGTGCTGTGGAGACCCAGCACCGCTTGTCACCCAATACAAACGACTGCCTGTGCCCATTAGTCAATTAGAGAGGCCAGGGATCTAGAGAAATAAGATTAAAAAGAAGTATTTTCCGAAAATTAAAACCCATGAGATTAATTCTTACTGCAAGCAAGAGCAAGCCAAAAAGCAGAAAGAAAACCAAGGTAGAAAGGCAACACGTATCATCATATCGTCAAGCTAAAACAATTAAGGGAAAAAATTATAAGCTCCAGCCCCTGCAGAAAGTCAAGAAGTTATAATGAACGGTACTTTCCATGGAAATATAAATTAGCAAGAGGCACTTGGCAGCCCACATACCTGCACAGAAATAAGGTAAACACATTCATAAGAGCCACCAAAGGCTTTGCAGGAACTTCTAAAACCACCAAACACTCCAACTCTTTGCAAAGCAGCAGCTTCCCTCATCCTGCAACGTGGCACAGGGGAACATGGTCCTAACCTGGGTCACAAGATGACAACTACTCTGTCTCTGAGTTCACACGAATCTAAGAACCCCAAAATGCAGGTTTTGAACATGTCACCCACGGGCACATGGATGCTGCAGCCCTTCGTACACCCGCTTATGACCTTTAGCTGCACCACGGGCTTGGAGAGGATGGACACTAGAGGATGTTTTAAATTAAGTACTGGGTGCAGGAAAACGGAGGTGACTTCCTTTACATTAAATCAGAGCTCTCTTACTCTTCATTTTGGTCTGAAAAGCAGCGACATTGAAGATTTGGTTAATGACCAGCTCTAGGCAAACCCCATGGAATACTCAAGCTTAGGATGAAATAGACATGAGCTCAGGCTCATACACCCAACCATTATTGTGGATTTAGTTAACTGCTCTGCATTTCTGAATTAGTGCAATACACCAAACTGAACAGGTTTATGTTAGGAACCGAGAGCTTACTTAAAAAAGGATTTTTTTCAGACTGGCATAACACTTCCTCCATGGTCACTTTTACAGCAAAATAAAAGGGCTTTAATGTGAATGAGCATTAACCACACAGACAGGTTATGACAGAGACGGGAGGAAGGCATCGAAAATCTATGCTGTAAATGCAGTTTGCCCTCATAAATGGCACTCACACGAGGACCACATTGGCAGTATAACTAACTTGAAAAGTGTTCCTGAGGGACACCTGCCTTACCTCCCCTGCACCAGCTGCAAACAGAGCCCCTGCTACCTCCCCCAGGCTGGCACTAACACTATGAGCCATCCTCTCCTGAGATGCCCTTTACCTTCAAGGCTACTGTAGAAAAATGCAGAAATCCCAGACACCACAAATCTGCTTGGATGAAAAGGGCTGCACCAGGGCAAGAGCAGCACTCCTCCTTTCTTTTTTCTCTATTAGATCTGGTCAGTTTTATTTGCAATTTCAAAGCTTTTCATCAGCTTTAAAATTCAGCTACAAGTCAGAAAGATGAGTAGACTTATTCTCTTAAATAAACCCTACTTCTGAGTGGCTTTATAGGATGAAGGTAAAAACTAGAGAGCAAAATTACTCTTAACACCATCTGTACCACCAGCCTTATTTCTGAAATTTCTTCCTGCTATGTCAAGGCATTAAACACATTCATTTGTGACTGTGTGGACAGGTAAAGCCTTTCTGTATCAAAGCATTAGGAAATCAGAAATTTGGGAAGACCTCATCTAAAAGACAGAAAAACAGAGATCTTAGGGAAAACCTCAGAAAAGACAAATACTCATTAGATTTGGCTCTCTTGTGAAGCAGCATGTTTAGCTGTGTAGGTTTGAAAGGACTGCTTTGCCAGCCAAATTATGGTCTCACCTTTATGCTAAGTGTCACGGGACTGCTACAATAACAAGTAATTATTGGGGATGGGGACTACAAGAATGATGCACAACACACAAAAGGGACCAGAAGAATGACACACAAAAGCAGAAAAAGTGGAATTAAAACCAAACAAAAATTAGTCAGACATTTTAACCAGATGGCATTTCCTCTTCCTAGCAGTCTGATGTGCTAAAGCCAAGCACACGCGCTATGACAGCAGATGGAAATCACACAGCTTTGTTTATGTTTGGGACCTACAGTAAAGGGAATCATGCAAGTTTGAGCAGAGAATAATTACCCAGAGCCAAAGAAATGGGTGGTTTTTTAAAAATACCAATCCACAATTGGGCAGGAGTTATAGTCAATAAAAACACAAGACAATTCAGTAACTGGAAAACCCAGGAGTGTTCCCTAAATCATATTCACAATGGAGAGAGCTACTTTCAACCTCTTCAAAGCTGCAGCTGACCACAATGTGCTTTATAACCTGCCAAACACATTTTCTCTTCAACAAAGCCATTTTACTTTCTTTCCACTTCACCCAAACTAGTTACACTCTTCCAAGTAATATCAGTCCTTGGCCACACTGTGGTCTAGCACAAAACCCACTTAAGAAGGCTAGAGAATAACTTTTTAATGACTTTCCCTCAAAACCACACCTCAGGACATCACAAACTGGGACCAGAGCTTTGTCTGCTTTCAAGACAAGCAATAAGAATTTTGTCTTTCACTCAAAAGGTAATTCCATCTTCCTGTGTTCCCAGGCACATCACTTTGTACCTTCTACCTGCCACCACAACAATTTGACAGGAGTTTCTATTTTTCACAAAACTCTTCTTTTACTTGACCATATCACTGCTTACCTTCAGTTGTACCACATCTTAAAAAATGGAGGTTTGGGAGATCAGGGTGATGCAGAGGCTCTGCAGCACAAACCCCAACCTGCCGCCAGAGTCAGCAGCAGCCAGTCTCTGAGACAGAAAATATCGCACCCTTTTGTGCTTTTTTTGCAGACATCCTAAGCTTTCAACTCCCTATGATGCCCTTCAATTTTCCAAATTTCTATCAGCCTACCACTAAAAAAATAATTCAGTAAATAGCCCAACTTTCTGCTTTCTTACATGCCCATTCCAATTGCACCTGAATGCCCTAAAAGAGCACCCATGCGTGCTGCTGCAACACTTTTCCTGTCAAAGTTCTCCAAACTCTTTACACATTGACTAATTAATCAGGCAATATTTACTCAGTTGCCTGGAAAACAGATACACCTTTTGTAACTGCACAAAGTAACAAGAAGTGACGCATTAGGAGAGCCAGGAACAGAAGCTGTGACTCTCAGCTCCTATTAACGTGGCACCTCCCCAGACACGAGTCCCAGAACACTTGCTCCCACAGTGCCCGATCCATCTCTCTGGAACACTGAAGATTTAGCAACCTGCAACGTTGTGCTCCATCCCCAATACCATGCACCTCACCAGGCATAATTAATTCAGCATTCTCTTGTCTCTCACGCCGCCATTCATTCAACGTCAAATGCCTCAGCAAAAACTTCTTAATTAAAACATGTAAAGCCTAAAATAAAACCTTTTTTTGCCACATGACTGCTGGGTCTTTTATTCACAATTGAAACAGCTTCATGTTTAACTGTGTACAGAGCCACAAATGCTATCTCAGCACACAGCAGCAAACAGTGACCGCTTCAATGCCGTGAGCAATTCTCGAGCTGCCCCTTCATCTCCAGAAGGACGCGTCGATCAGCCTGCAGGAACTGACTGAGCTCTCCCAAATGGGGACCTTATCTACAGTGCCACATGCAGGGGGTCACACAGCCCCACTCTAGTACGGCACTTGGCACAAGTGAGCCCAGCTGTGCAGAAAAGGCAGGCACATGGCATTCCCAGCCCTACATCTCCCAAGCCCCAGCACTCCGGGGATCTCTGCTACCCCTGCCTCAAAGTGACAAACTAAGTGGCAACCTCCTCTACTCCACACTGTCTCAGTAAGAAACCAAGTATTTCCCTACATCATGCTGAAAAACAAACTGCCCTCTCTCCCTGAGACCACTCAACCTGGAACTGAAAGCTCAAAGCTGATCGCTGTCTTACCCCAGATACAATAGAAGCCAAAGCCAAGGAGCATGGTTTCCACGCAAACCAGCATTCAGGAAGCCCACTTCCAGCTACAAACCTGCACACTCCCCTCTACTGCATGAAATACACAACGTGCTGCCAAGACTCAGCAATCTACACTGATCTCCATGCAGCAGAACGTTTTTGCCTTCTCCAGAAAACGAGGGGAAGGAGAATGACAAGAAACAAAAAAAACCACCGTCAGTAAAGAAAAAGGAAAGAAAAGGACTGCTGTCATCGCCACAGGGAAGCAGAGGCACAAACCACAACTCTGCATGTATGCCAGCCTTGCCAATGCTTGGATCTGAAGGCAAAGAAGCCCAGTATAGCAGGCTGGGAAGAGCAAAGCCAAAATTTCCCGCTAAATATTGCTGCCAAACAAGACATTTCTTGTCAGTATTTGTAAAACAAATCGAGCCTGTGCTGTAAATATCCCTGCATCTGTGTGCTGTTTGTTTCAGCATGAAGACTTGCAAATAAGCCTCCCAGCATACTTGCTGCCGAGAATGGCTTGAGCCACTCTGGTAGAACTCAGCTGTCCCAGCCCTACAACTGGCCCTCTGTGACGTGGGAAAGAGCACCAGGGCAGCCTCTGGTATTATCACTGCAATGAGGTGGGCAGTGGTTTGCAGCCACCTGTATACAACTTTTTAAAAAGCAATGAGCAAAGGAAAGAAACCTTTCATGAAAAAAAAATTGTTTAAAAGTTACCTCAACATTACTAGACTGATTTCAGAATGCTTCAAAAGCTTAACAAGCAAATCAACCACAGAACTTGGTTCGGGCTCAAACTATTTGTTTAGGGCTTCTTTTCGCATCCAGCAAAACCTCCTTTACCACAAGCCAGTCCTCCAGCTCACCTTGCCCCATGAGGCAAGTTCACAAACTCTGTTAGGGTATCTCTTAGCAAGAATGATAGAAGGGGTAGAAGTCCATCTCTGAAAAATGCCCAGCTATTTTTTCCAGGTTCTTCCCAAACAAGACAGGAAAGGCAGCTCTGCTTTACCCTCAAAGAGAGAATTACACCTTTTGCCATGTTACATCATCCTGGTCACTGCCTGCCACTCAGCAAGTGGCAATCTGATTGCAGCATTACTGGCATCAAAGAAAATTTTGGGGACCTACTAATCTATTCCCAGGTCTTCCAACCCCTTACAGCATGACTTTCACCATGCTGCTTCACTGTCTGAGATTAACTCACCCTTCAATAGAAACAGGAAGCTTAACTTAAATATTTCCCTATCATGGTGAGAAGAAAGGCACTGCAAGTACCAAGCTTCCTATGAAAAGTATTAAAGCACTGCTTGGGAAAGACTTGAAAATACATTTCTTGCAAGTAACTTCCATAACAAAGCTTGGTCTAGATGTCCACATTTGGAAAATGAGAGTATTTTAGGATTTGATGAATTGAAGTTTATTTTACAGCAAAACCAAACAATACATTTCCCTCCCCATCACCATTACTTACAAACTCAGGAGCGGAAACTGACCCACGGAACTAAGAGCCAAAACTTCCCTGGATTTCAAACTGACGTCCTAAACATTGACTCTTTCCTTCTCCAACCCAGAACTAAAATAAACCCTGAAGGGAATTATTGCTTAGTTGTATTAGAGCAGCATTTCGAAGGGCCAGCTGAACAGCCTCATCATCCAGCACCTGTGTACATATGCCACATACACACACACAGAGTAAGCAGTAACTCCCCCAACACAGAGGTAGCCTAAAACAAAAGACACAAAAAGGTAGCAATACTCAAAAACTGAAGCTGATTACAAACTGAAGCCAAGAGGCTGGCTCAGTATCCTATTTGCTAGCCCTCATTGTTGACAACAAAATATTACTTATCAGTGCTTTTGTTATAAATGGAGACTGGTTTTCATGGATTTCAGAGGTATGCCAGATCTCCTCACAACCTCCACCTTGTCAGAGTCAATAGAATTTATGCACTGGCTTTTCAGCAGGTGGCAAGTGGTGCAGGCTTCACTGACCTCTGAGGAACAGCCCTGGTTTCTGCCAGCAAATGACTTGGAACTCTGTCCCCACCAGTTGGGCAGAGATGAAAAGTGTGTGTGCACTTGGACGAGCCCAGCAGAATGCAAACAGAAGGCAGAGGCAGAGGACTGCACAGGAGAGATACCTGCCTGGTGGCACGGGGAGAGCAGGGCAGGTTAACAAACACAAACCCACATTAACTTGCATTTACCAATGACTTATGCTGGGTCACTGCTTGATGGATGGGGGTCAGTTTCAAAAGTGTAATTTTAAGAGAGCCACATGATGTGCAGAGCTGACTTACATTCGTGCACAGTGTACAATCTGTTCATACCATGGCAATCCACCCCAACACACAGGTGGGCAGCAAGCTGCTCCTCTGCAGTGCAGGAAGGGGAACTTGCCACCTGCAGGCAAAGCTCTCAAAGCTGCAGAGGCACTACAATACACAAGCTAAAACCACAAGCAATGTGTTATTGAGTTGAACCACAGCGGAGATTTCCACATCTGCCAACCAGAAAGTACACACCTGTTCATTGCTCCCCACACACACAACCACTTACAAAAACAAGTTTCTCTGCCTTCACAGTAACAATTGTCAGGAACTTACACCAGCACAGAGGAAGGTCTTTAAAAGAAAGCACATTTCATTGACAAACACAAACGAGTGGATGCTTCAAAACCAAGCAAACAGGCTTACTGCTCACACATTTGCTGTCAGAGCAGAATTGCACTGCCCTCCAGCTGAGGCACATGTGGGATTCCTCCTCCCCTGCCTTGTGGGAAAAAAGCTTGCACTCTGTGTGTCCCCTATGAAAGGCAATGTAGCTGGGGTCTCAGCTTCAGGCTGAAAAACGTGCTGTCAGAGAAGTAACAACAGCCATAACGAAAAAATTATTCCCCTCCACTCGTTCAAAGGAAGAGAAGATGGTAAGATAGAGGCTCCCTACAGAAGAAACTGCACAGAATTATGTGGGTCCAGTTAAAGGCAAAAAGTTTCAGAGCCATCAAAAAAGCTAAGATAGCAATAAAAGCCAAAAGGGGAAAGGGAAAATAAGAAGGCAAAGAGCATGACACATACCCACAGTCTATCCAGCCTATAGTACCTCGTCCTTTCACCTCCTGGGCCACGCTGGACAGTAACCTGAGCGAGCTTTCAGCAGCAGCGGCTGGAAGACAAAATCAAATAATAAAACTAAATGAACAACAGCATCACTACTTCACACAAAACAACACAATGTTGCATTTCTCTGTCCTGAAACACTCGAAGAACACTTCGTCTTATTTGCAGAAATCAGTATAACAGGAAAAATAACCAGTAAAATCTTCTGTAAACTAGAAGGAAGCTGGGTGCCTCCTTTCCTCTACCCCATTAAACAACACACTGAAATTGGTATTTCCAGACACGCTCCCTGAGCTACATTTATGGAGCTATACTATGTCCTCTCCTACAGCTTCCATCTCTACATTGCCTTTTTCCCTGTGGCTGGGCATGAACCAGTTTGTACCACTGCATGCTAATTAGAGCAATTTCATTTAGGACTTTCATCAGCTGTAAGGGCAAGTCATTCAGCATCTCTGCCTCCCTAATTCTACCCCAGCCATACACAGAAAATAGCAGACTTTATTCTCATAATAACCCTGGGAGATACCCAAACCAACAGTCATGAGCAGCACCCAGAAAAGGTCCTTCCAAGTACTGGCTGTATTATAAATACCCAACAGAGATTGTTATAATGCCCTGCCACATGTGTAGATTTTGCAAAACACTACCATTCCAAAAGAGTCTTATAAATGGTATTAAAAATAAACAGAAGAGAGAAAAATATAGCAGTACAAATAAGTATACATTCCCCCAAAAAATCTAACAGGAACTGTTTCCTTCCTCAATAAACAGAAAATAGAAACCCAGAGCCTCTTCTAGATCTCCACAACTACTTCAAGTAACTGAATGTAAGAATGGCTATATTGGGTCAGACTGAATGTTTCTGTAGACCAATATTTCCTCTCCAGCATTTGAGGAAGCAAGGGCCTGTAGATGTCAGAGTAGACAAGCAGAGCCAGAGTGTAGGGATATCCATCAAATAATCTCTAAACCTTCACAATTACTACCTCAACAATCTCCTGAGCCAGAAACAGCCTCTGTATTTGACAGACTTTGCTTGGGCCTGATGCCATCAGAGACACCAATCCACACATATCAGCTCTCAAGAAACTTTCACACCCCCAATACCCAGAACATGCAATTGCCACCTCTCTCCAGCACAGGGGACTTAAGACAGGTGGGGGAATTCTTTGCATGTACTTAGAGTGGAACAGTTTGACAAATACACTTTTAAAAATAAGCATTCAGGGACCCACTTGTTCCAGCAGATTCAGTAGCTGAGTAGCCCTGGCAGGATACCTGGCTGGTAGGGGCCACTAAACATCTCCTACAGATCGTGACACCTCCCAAAACCAATGAATTTTCTGCTTGCAATAGAAAGTGACATCTAGTTCTGCTCAGCCAGGAAGTGAAGCCTTTGTTCCAGCAGTACGACCAGATGCCAGCCAACATCTCATCACAGCTGGGGGATGTATATCTGGGATTGAAATTGCACCTCCAAATGCCCATCCCTTTTTTCCCTTCCCCTCTTTCTGGGTGACGGCTGAGCAAGAGAATTCTAATTGTGCGAGGATCACTGTTCTAGGAAGAAACATTAATTCCACAGTCAGCTCTGCATGCAATGCTTTAGACTGCTAAAACCAACCAATTAAATAACAAAAACAGAAAAAAGGAAATCTCCATAACATGGCTTTTGAACAATGCCCATAGGGCAACATTTATTAGATGAGTGTCACAGCTGAAGTGTTCTCGTTGTGCAGCTAAAAATGAAAGCAACCACCACTTAAAATATTAAGCGTAAAAAGAAAATTTTCCCTTTAAGAAGCTGAATAATACAGATGTCTTTTTATCTAAAGTGTTCCTTTCAAAAATCAAAAAGCATTAGAAACTCTTTTATGATTTTCACTTTGAACCTGTTACTACAAAACCATTTGGCCAAGTTCAAGCGCTCAAAGTTCCCCACTATAGCAAAACACAAAAAATTTTTTAACAAAAAAAATAGCCACATATATAATTTAAACTGTTTCAGAATAGGCATATCTTTAGGAAATAAAGTTAATTACTCCAGCACCTGCACATCTTTGTCTGCAAAATTCTCTGATACTGGGGGGGGCGAGGCAGGGGGAGGAGGATACTGGTCACCATATACCGCTCCAACTTGATACACTATGAACCCAGAGCAACTCTACCACCACTGTGTTAATTGACATAAGACCTTTGCAACAGGTCAGAAAAGGAGGACCCAACACCCAAAAAAGGCATTATCTTGTCCTGCTGGCCTACAGGAAGAAGAAGGAAGCAACAACAAAAACAATACAGCACTAAGGAAAATCATCTTAGTGACACACTTTACTGCTTGCTGTCCAGTGACTTCCACATTCACAAAAGCATTCTGCATTTGTGTATTGAGTTTAAAGATAGTTTCTTCATTTTACATGGTGTCACACAAAACACCTCCCAAAAAACCAAGGCAACAAAGGAGAAAAGGTACAGCAGGAGCAGAACAGAGCAAAGGAAGAGCAAACAGGTAAGTAAACAGACGGAAAGGTGAGTGTGAATGACAGAGGAGATGACAAAAACATTCAAGGGGACAGGTGGCATAATGTGAAATGAGTCATTTCCCATCTTACACAACAGTTCCTTTTTATTTTTATATTTTGTTAATTAAAGCTGAAAGACAACCATGGGACACTCAAAACTGTCAGAAGCAAAGATGGATTGATTTCAGTACTGTAACTATTCATTAAGCCTTTCAGTGTCACCAGGAAATCGAAACTTGCAAACTACTGTGATAAACACACCAGAAAGCTCTTATTACAGGGAGCCAGTTCTGCAGACAAAGCCAGAATAAGTACATTTTTGCCAATGTGACAGAGCAATTAGAAGGCTGAATTAAGAAGACTCCAATCTTGAAACAACAGAAGCCTCTGAATTAAAACAAAGTCCCGAAGAAGCCCTTGTAGTCACACAGGAGCCCCCTTGGTACACACCTTGCAGGGCACAAAGAACTGTGACATTAAAAAAAAAAAAAAAGACTTACCAGATTTGGAATAGAGCACTAGTACATTATTCCGTGTCCTGAGAAGCTTCTTAAAATCCTTGTGATCACTTATTTTTTCTATGAGTGGAGACACCTTCAGTGAGTATGCAAATACTGGCAAGAATGCCTAGGGAAACAGAGAGCCAGAAACATCAGTCACAAATACAAAGACAACCTGCTTTTGCAAACTGCTGTGGTGTTGTTTTATAATCTTGAGACATGCCGCCTTAAATAGCCTATCCCATTGATTTGATCAGCAAAACCAAAAGAAAAAATGCCAGGCACGTGATTTATTGAAACTGGGCCAATACCATTCCTAACAAGTACCCTTAAATGGAAAGATGAACGCAACACCAAGAAACACGGTTTTACTAAAGATGTCACCCCCTTTAGAAGTTTGTTCTCTACTCAGATAATGGGATAACAATTCTTATGTAAATTTAATATACTTTAACAAGAGAAGCAGCAAATTGCCACTTTGAGAGCAGCCTTGTTCCCAGATCTCAGAATATGCTGCAAACTCAATCCAGTACTTTGATACTCTACAGAAGACAGCAAGAGCCATGAAGTTAAAATAACCCACACTGACAGGGAGCAGATGTAGGAAATGAGAACAGAAGACACAAGTAATCCAGCATCCGCATTACAGCACTAAGCACAGCCCTCTCCCACCCACCCTTCCAAAGTGGAGCAGGGCTCATGTTTCCCAGTGCCCACACCGTGTCACACACACAGCAGCGTCTTGTTCAGCTTCCACTGGCCACATGGAAGACACAGCATTTAATCTCGCTGCATCTCAGTTCTGTATCTATGCAAACAAGTTATTTTCCATTGCATCTTTTGGTCTATTTAAATCACAACAGTTCCAGAGCAGAGTTTGTCCACCATAAAGTAAAACTCCTATCAAATTATGACCATAACCTCAGCCAGGGCCTTCACTGCTTATTCTTACTGCAATAATCTTCAATAATAATAATATTATAATAATCTTATCTATCAGGGTATGCTGCTTCCCTTCTGCACTGTAATGAATTCATGCTAATGGAATGATTATGGGAAGCTTAGCTGGAGAAATTATCTAGCTTCCATTCACCTTACAGTAAAACCTTAACACTTAATTGCTTGGCTAAAAGCTTTAGCTCATTTGCCTAACACACACAAGAGGTTCAACATTTCCTTAGTTACAGAACTGATTTTGATCGTGCCTCACTCCAACCAGGCTGGAAAATGTGTCCACAGTGGATGTGAAGAAGTAAAAGGCTGTTCTTGCATCCCATGTATTACATCATGCAGCATTTAAAAGAGGGACTAAGCCAGTGAAGTCAGGATACACAGCCCCAGGCACACACTTCATTCAAATTCAGCTATTTGCAAGCACCACAGTCACTGAGGCACAGAAACAAAACCCTGCACCTACCAAACAGACCACATAAATGCCAGAAGTCTTTACATGTGGAGAAGAGAGGGTCGCGAGGGGACTCCTGGGACACACGAGGTAAAGGAGAGAAGCTGAGCCGAGATGGAGATCATCCTCAAAACAACCAGGATGTTTGAGAACTTAGAAGTTACTAAAAAAATACACCTACAACATAAAGCAGGATTCCAGCCACTGGGCCCTGCTGACCAGATGGCCAAATTGTGAGAGGGAAGTGAGCATATTTGCGAGTCAGCCTCTACCTTCAGCATAAATGTCCTTGATGCTTTAATTCGACCGCAAGACTCACATTCTTCTAAATCCAGGTGTCTGGAGCTCAGCGTTCCTACTCCAGGTTGATGTATGTGAATCATTTGTGTATTTTCTGAGATGAATACATGGTGTTGCCAATCAAAGCAGGCAAATATAGTTGTGCTAAGTGAGGTGACACGGACATGAAAAGTCCTGCCCAAAACCATCACAATCAGGGGCTGTGCAGGAGAAATCAATCCAACATTATGGGCAGATCTTTCTAATGCTAAGTACTTTTTAAAAAACTCTTCCGTTCACCTCAATTTTTGTAACTATTCAAGTGTCTTATAGTTTTATTTATGCCTTGAGTTACAGAAGACAAAAACTAAGCTTAACTGAAACTAAGGCTGAACACAGGGAAGAAGTGAAACTACAGGTTGCTTGTTCGATTAAAAAAACTGGACTCAATTAAGGATACTCTAGTCTATGAACTCTCTATCAAAAAGAAGTATTGGACAAAAAATTGGAAAAAAAAACCCCACAAAAGCCACTTTCAACATGACATCAAATGATACTGTAAACTTTGTTTAAAGTGTTTACCAACAGCTCAGAAGAGAGGTGTTAGAAGGAGATGATCTTTGAGCTCTCTTCCAACCCACACCATTTTATGGTTTTAAGTACAGACATTCCATGTCTTTTCCAGCTAGAAAGGCTGTTTTGCCAATTTCAGTGAATTTCTTTTTTTCTTTCTTTCCTTATAATGGCAGAGCTGTAAACCTCACGAAAAATTGGACTCTGAAAACAATGACAGCTGTAACTACTGCCCTGTCGGTGTTGCCACTGACAGAAAACTCGCTGCGCTGGTGGAAGAGCAGGTGCTTGGAGGGAGATGCATGTCACATTGCATATATCCACTGCTTTGTTGCCCAGTTCCTCTCCAGGTATGAAATCAATACATGTTACTCATTTTTGCAGTTTTACAGCAGTAGCACTCTGTGCTCCTATGGTTTAGCCCAAAATCCACTGGGAAAGGCATTGTGCATACAAGCACACCAGTCAGCCCAGCTGAATAAATCATCATCTCCCTTTAATTAAGATTAATGTCACAGCCTTTCCTGGTTATAAAACCCAAAAGGTCCAAGCATTGAGTTGGACAGAAATGCCCTGCCTGCACATCTAAGGCAGCCGCAGCAATACTGGGAGGTTATCGGCTGAGCGGGGAAGTTCACCGGCTCCAATCCGCATTTGCACTACAGGATGTTTGCAAACTGATAAGAATTATGTAGTTCTGCACTCTCCATCTTTCTCCCGCTGGAATTAATCAAGACCCTACCCGGGAATAAACGAGAGGCAGGTTTATGGTTAAACCTCCAGAAGAACCCCTGCCTTCCCTACCAGCTCCACTGAAGACAAGGGATGCCAAGGAGTCAATTCCACCAGATGCCAGTCCCAAACACGGGGCTGCTTTGCCATGCCCTAGAGTCACAGCAGTGATGACTGTACCAGCCCCTACAGCCTCACCAGGGCTACAGCCACTAGTTCTGGCAACAACGTAAAATTAAGAGGATAGGAAAAAAGAATTGTGCGGAAGCAGTTTCACTCTTCTTTTCCACAGAAAACCAAACTCATGTTCCTGCACAGCCCATAGGTAAAACAGCAGCAAAGATGAAGCTAATTTGCATGTACTGTGCTACATAAATTTAACGGTAAGATATGACTCAGGTAGATTTACTACAGACATTTTGCAGGAGAGCTCATCAGCCAGGCACTGCCTGATCAAGCACACTGCTTTTTGTTTAAATCCAGGGCACAAGACGAGATGAGCGCATATTAAAAAAAGAAGAGGTCAAGAAAGGTGACAGTCCCTCCTGGGCAGGAAGCCTCTTTTCATATGCGTCAGGAAGTGCTACATTCACACATATGGAAATCTATAAATAAGAAACAAGCTAAACTCTCTTGTCACTTGAACATCCTAAAGCTTTAAAATCTATTCACGACCACCACTGAAAAGTTAAGAAAGGTTCCAAGTATTTTTCTCAAGAAGTTGCCGACCTCGGTACCAGCTAAAGTAAAAGGCATAATAGGACTAACATGCACAACATCCCTGCCACCCTTGCCAGTTAGGGCAATGAGAAACTGCAACAAAACTGAAAGAAGGTCTATTTTATTTCATGCTGTGTTTGCACAGTTGCCTATCATAACAGGTCCCCATCCATGGCTGGCTCAGTGACACAACTGTCACCTGGTGTTCTCAGATGCAGGAAACTTTGGTGCAGACCTTCAAAAAAATACAGACTACACATGGCAAACTATGGAATGCAAATCTCATAGCAATTCTAGTCTGCAGACTTTCCCCAGCTCAAGATCGCAATCTGAATTTATTTTCACAGAATTTTTATGGCCTAGGCCACACATCAGTCATGTGACTGTAGTGTCTGAGATGCATGAAAGACTCTCAAGTAAAACATAAGTGAGCCCAAACCCTCAAGACAGTCAATTGAAAACTGCTGAGACGCTGCTATTCAAGTACAAGGTACAAAACCCCCATGTGTTCCAGCTGTCTCTGTTCTTCAAAGTATGTATTTAAATATACGATCTTGCAAGCTTGGTGGCAGAAGTCTGATCAGTCAAAAAGGTTTAATCCTCTTTTTTTCCCCACTCTCCAGCAACTCCTTGCAGAGCTGCCGAACATATGCATGTGTTAAAGAGCAGTAAACACTCCACAACCCCACTCCCTCAGAACTGGTACCCAAGGAACATCTAAGCTTTCAGAAACCCAGAGGCAAAGAGTTAGAGGCAAATAACTATTTGCTAATTATACTTCCAGGACTGACACTATTGAAAAATGTGGTCATCCCTCAGGCCACATATTCTCAAAACCATCAAGGATCTGAGAGAGCGGAGTTTATTTCTCAAGTTTTTACTCTTCTCTGAATCTCATTTTAAAATGAAAAAAAGGGAATATCTTTCAAACAGCCACAAGAATGTATTTTCATATTTTACATTTATTATTCAAATTAAATGTAATAAATGCTTAACTGCTGCTCCCACAGAACCCAGTTCAATCTATGAGCTGCTCCCCACAAAAGCTTCGTGACAGCATGGTCTTTTGCTAAGGATAAGCAGCATATCTGGAGAATTACTTATGTATTTATTTTACATCAAGGGCAATGAAAACACCATTTTAAAAACAAGAAAATAGATCTTCCTCATTTAATTTTGATTTCTATCAGAAGAGCAGCACTGTACACTGGACAGAAAAACTACTCCCTATTTCTCCTATTTCCAGCTCAAGAGCCTGAAATATATACTTTCCTGGATACAAATAATGCATAAAAAGTATAAATGGATATGCAGCTGAAACAGTGCTTAGGTAGCTGAATCCATATGTCAACATGCAATTTTTATGTGCACACTAACACATGTATAATTAGGCAGCCAATTTGCACACTATTCATCAAGAATAGCTGGGGCTGCGACAACACTGATTCTAGCACAACTGCTGCTCGGCAGGGATGCAGCCTTACACTCGACCACCATTTCTAAACTCCACTTTTTCAGCAAGATATTGACTCTGATTTGTGTCTTAGCTTAGCCACTCACTGGTGTCATTCTCATTTTGGGACAACAGCACTCAACCCACTGTAAATATGATCAATGAGCAACCCTGTGCATATGAAACAGATTGCGTCTGACAAGGCAATTTTTTAGGAGTCTAGCTGAAGAGGAAACCTGCCTCAAAATTCCAAGCAATAATGGAGATGACTGAATTTAATTTCATTATAAACTTCTTTAGGAGGGGAGTAGTTCACGTTCTGAACAAGGGTCTTGTCTGCCGCATTAAAATGGGGGGGGGGAACAGGCAAGAAATCCCAGCAAGACAGAATCTCCCCTTTCCTTTCCCACTCAGCTCCCAAAACGAGCCCTCTGATGGACCATGCACTTAACTCAGAAGGCTGATGTGAAGGAACACCTCTGTACTGTGGTGGCAGAGGTTTGTAAACCTGCAGATCAGCCGGTGACACAGCCGGGTCCCATGGTGCAGACACTGTGCATGTACTGACAGTACCAGGTCTAAGTCATCTCCAGGCAAGCACAGGGAGAAACTGACCCATTGCTTCCTTCCCCCTAATTCCTTCCCACTTAAACCCACGAGATGTTCAAATCCAAAGCCCCCTTGTTTACAAGAATCACAGTTTGACTGCAGATGTTTTATCTTTCTTGTTCATCATACAAACCACTCTTGACCTTGTGCAATAATTGCTTGCTTTTCACTCAGGAGCCCTCCCTCTGCTGCTATTTACATTCAGGGTTGTGCTGCTTTGATCACTGAGCCATTTTTAACAAATGCCTTCCAAGATGGATAGTGATAAGTAGGACAGTCCCCTTTTTTCATTCATGATTAATATCTAAAATAGCTGTAGAAACATTTTAATCAAATCAGATGGGAGGAGACAGGTTAGCTCTGTTACCCAAAGGTACCTCAAAGAAGCTTGGTAAAAAATTACGCGGAGAGGGGAAAAGAAAGGGTAGTAGTTCTTGGGTCTCAGACTTTAGGGGTCACAACTGAAGTGGCCCCTGCAGTAGTCCCTGCAATCCCACTGGAATCACAAAACCATCTCCTGCCACCTGCCCCTGCAGGGGTTCCAAAGTGCAACCTGCTGAGGACCCCCAGCACAAAGGCTCCTCAGTGATGTCTGCGACCGATCCGAAAAGCCACCTATGGTCTGAGCTGGGAGCAGCAACCCCCATACCTACAGCAGCCTGGGATGGCCAGCTGAGGAGAGCTCCAGCAGCATGAGATGGCCAGCTGAGGAGAGCTCCAGCAGCATGAGATGGCCAGCTGAGGAGAGCTCCAGCAGACACAGGAGAAAATCAGTAACTTCTGCAATGCAAGACTGACAGCATTTGAAAACCAAGGGTTTGCCCAACAGATTTACATTTGCAGACATGCCCACTGGACACTTCCTGGGTTTTGTTTATTCCCACAAGCTCTGTGGAAGAGCACATTCTTACTGCGTACATAATCCAGATCGGTTAACTCTCACCTCAAGCCGCTCCAGAAATTAAAAAACTGAAGCACTACTAAAGCACATCGACATTTTATTGTGGGAGGTCATATCTGCAAAAAGGCAAGTGTCATATTTTCTTTCGTTTTCAAAGAAAGGCAAATTAAAATCCTGACACAGAGTGTCTTAGTACTCTTTAACTTAGGCTGAAGAATGCTACAAATAAGGCATTCCACTTAACGTGGTGCTTGCTATGTTCACTTTCCAAATATAGAAGGTAGCAAAAAATACCATGGAGACGTCAAGATTTGACTAGACTCTACCGTTCATATTGTTCTTAAACAGTGGGGTTTAAGCTACAGGCATAATAGTCTATACTAAAGGATGTTCTTAAGGGCTCCGAGCAGCAATTTAATTGTATGGTTTATCACTGGGTTTCAAATGCTTTGTGAAGGAAAAACCTGTGCAACTATTTACTAATTAACAACTGACTGTAATAAGGTCAATTACTAACGGTGACAAAGAACTTTCTCATTATTATGAATGTGAAGCTCTCTCTCTTCAAGCCAGGCACTGGCATCATACATATACTAAACAAGCTGTCGATGAAATAATATTTCAAATATCACTTCTGAACAAGAACATTTGACTACAGAAGTTAAGGGCATGAGCAAAGCATATGCCACATAATCCCCCACTAAAAACTGGGTTTTCGAGAAGTTTAAAGAAATACCACCTACTCAAGAAGCACGTAGGAGGTACTATAAAAAGAAGACAAAAACACTATTAATGGGATTTATAAGGAAGAGAGGGCAAAAAATGACACCTAAAAATCTCTAGCACTTTATATGGCACTTGTTATCTTCAAAGCTTTGCACAAATGTTAACTAATTCTCACATTTTTCTGCCAGGTGATAGGAGACAAAGCTTAATTTCAATAGCTGGAGCAAGATTCACAGAGAAAGGAAACGATCTGCAACAGGCAAAAGGAAGGCAGCACCAGAGCAAACCAGCACACAGCTGATCCTAGAGCAGCAAATCCACACAGTCATGTTGTACCACATCCTGGGAAAGTGAGGAGGGGGTAGAGAAAGAGTCTATTTGCAGTCACCCAGCAAACAGGCTATATGACTCTAAACCCAAAGACAACAGACAAGACATCATCAAGACAGTTACAAATTAAATTACCTTTGTTACTTGTGTTCTGCAAGCGTGCAATTCACAGCACCCTCCACCAATGCTACCAGCTACTCACAGCTAGCACAGGGCCAAAACTAAATACTTGCTTTGCTATCACAACTTTTTGCCATTCGCAAGCTTGAAAAGGTGGCAGGAACAAGGTGAACAATATCTTACTTCCAAAGTGACCCTGCCTGCATCAAGAAATTTAAGGCAATGCTAGTTAGTGCAATGCAATTTGCAGCCAGAATCACTTGAGTTTTTCCATTCACAAATCTCCAACCACAGCTCTGAAGAAATACCTCACTGCCTCCATTTTACTGAAACACAGGAATTCGAGGAACTCCATCATCAAAAGGCAAAAGAAATGGTCAACAACAGAACAAGCACCTCTTCCATCACCAATTGCTCACGACACCATGAACTCACCCCTGGGCAGAAACATCAGTTCTGATGACCACACCATGCTTGTGACAACATCCCAGGGCCTCTAAGGTAAACAGGTGCTCCAGCACCAAAATCAATGGACTGAAACCATCCCTCCAAAAGGCACGGAGTGGAGTAACAAAGCCAAGGTTTGATTTGGGAAAGGCATCTGAGGAGACAGAGCATAGCCCATGTCACAGTTTTACACATCCGTATTTTGAAGAGGGAATGGACAAAGTAGGAATATGGGGCTGGGGGTGGGGACAACAAGTAAGGGATTTGTCTCTGCAATATCCTCCCTCTGACTACCAGGAAACGCTTTCCAAAGAGGCTCCTGTAGTACAAACAATAACTGGATGGGAAGAGGCACTCCTGAATTCAAGCCCAAACGCCACAATAGGAAACAGCACTAGTGAGCACTGCAGTGGTGAAGCAGTGCTCACACCCTGCCTGCAAACTCACCAGAGGCAAAGCCACTGCTGCCACGCTGCAGGGCTACCTGCAACACAGAGGGAATCCTGCCCAAGCCCTCTCTGCAGGCCTGGATTCATAAGTCAGTGTCAGTGCTCACTAGTGCATTCCTGTGACCCTACCGGCAAGGATTAAGGAAGTACTTGAGGAGCTGGAAGCCTGAAATGTTCCTTTCAAGCCCTTCTTTAAAGGCACTGGGTTTTAGTGGTACCAGGTCGCAAAGTCTGCTTCCCAACGGCGCTCAGCCAGCCGGACTCTAGACTCAGTTTCTCTGTCATTAAGCCAACGCTCAGAAGACAAACTGATCTTTGCCACACTGGCATGAGATAATATCCATCGGTGTTTGCAAAGCAAACGGACCCAGGTGCGTAGTCCTGTTGGAAGCAGTGGCTGCCTTCTGCTAGGGAAAGCACAGTGCCTGATGCATCAGAGGAAATGCTAATCCACCTTGGTGTGAAACTCCTTCCCAGTGCCTCAAACAGTAAATTCAGTCCTTTGAGCAAGAAATACAGTCAACAACTTGATAAACCAAACAGGGAACCCACAACTTCCCCACAGCACTCCAACTCATTCAAGAAATAAAACTTTACAGCAGGCAGAGATCACTCCACCATCTTCCTCATGTGTGTGTCACACATCCACAGCGATGCTGAAGGTAACAAATTAACATCTCACAATAGACGATACTCAAATGTTTTCTTCATCCAGCTTTGTAGGTTCCCTTTTACATATGTAGGAAGTCTTACAGAGGAAAGGATTTCAATTATCAAAAGCCACCTCTAATTTTGGGTCAGAAAACGAGCCCTATTTTTCAGAAGTGCTATGCATGCACAACTCTAGCTGCTGTTCCAGGTGCGCTGCAAGTACTCAGCACTTCCAGAAAAACACACAAACAAACAAACAAACAAAAAACATCCCAAGAAAGAAAAACACATTTGGGTACATGAAAAAGGACTGGCTGGAAGGAAAAAATGTTTCTCACTGACCTACCAAGCAGCTGGTATTACCTTTACTTCAACTATACACATTGAGAACTGCCCAATTTAACAGCCTCACATCGCCTCAAAAAAAAATTAAAAGCAGGTTTTGCTATGTCACAGCTGTAGGCTAGTTTTCCAGTCCTGGAGTACAGCGAGTTACATATTTCAAGATGAAAAATCACACCTTCAAGTGCAAGATAATGCAAATTGGAAGAAATAATTTAAACTACTTGTACACAGCAAAGGGGAAAGAATTAGCTGAATCAACAGCTCAATGAAGACATCTGCTCAGCATGCAGCATCACAGAGCAAATAAAATGCTGTGGCAAATTAAGAAAGGTAAGAAAGAATAATGTGGATAAATTAAAATGGCTTTGTATAATTTCACTGACAACAGCAGGCCCACTATCCTCATCTCAAAGACACCAGCTCTGCAACACAAAAGGTCAAAGAGGGCACCTAGAACAATTAGGAACAATAGATTCGTATGAAGAAAGATGGGAAAAAATCTTTTAATCTACAAAGAAAAATCACAGGAAAATATTTACATTAATATAAAGTGAATGTTACAGTAAGATAAGGTCTGACAGTCACAGTGGATATAGTGGGAAATACCAGAAATAACTCCCTGTGCTTAGCTATTTTGAAGGGAGTGAAAATTCAGTCCACTTGTAACTCCACTCTGTCCACAGTATATGCTCAATCTGAGGAATGCACTGCCACAAGTATCTACTTGAGAAAACTACTGTGTAAATTAAAGATGAGCCACAGATGAAAAAAATCCACACTAAGACCTCTCCAACATTTAGGGAGAGTCCAGCCTGACTTCAGTTTCACTTGAAATCAATAAAGTGCAGGTATAGCAGAGGTCTGTGATTCTAGACCAAGCTTAAAACAAAGCAAAAATTGTTCAGAATTCACAGAATTTCTTTTCCTTCCTGAAAGAGCCAACAGCTATGGCCCTGCCAGGGGGAAAAGGCTACATCAGACAGGGCCGAATCTTTCTGTCCCACAAAGGCAATTCTAATATTAGTACAGAATAAGCACAGGGCAATTAGCAATTCCACACTTGATTTGTACGAATTAGATGAGCACTCCCCGGTCATGCATTTCCAAATACATTTCAGATCACTCGTGCATAAAAAAATTAACGTAATTTTTCATTAGTTATTAACTTCATTTGTCCGGGCAGAAGGATGAGCTGTAGTTCATGACAATAAAGTGAATAAAGTAGTGCTTTAAAGCATGCCTTCGCCAATCTTTTAAGCTATTTATGCTAAATTCTGTGGATTAAAAAAAAAAAAAAAAAAAAAAAAAAAAAAAAAAACACACTTAAAAAATTTTATTGGATTTTCGGAGCCCNNATATTTCTGGAAGTCTAGGAGCCTCCCTGAGGTGAGTAGCGCTCTACTCAGTGTAATGTCAGTGAAGCACACCCCGACCCTCCGGAGCGCACCGGGATGGACAGCGCCACATGCGAGGGGCGCAGGGGCGGGGGTACCCGCGGCGGGGGTGCCGCACACAGGTGCGCTAAGCCGAGCGCGGCAGCTCCGCTGCGGCACAGCCAGCGCCGGGGGAAACCCCCTGGAATCCCTCTGCCGCCGCCCCGCTTCTCACACGAAACTTGGGACCGAAGCGCCGCCGGCCGGAGCCGCCGGGGTCGGGGCAGGCGCAGGCGGGGGCCCCAGCCCGCAGCCGCTCGGGGAGCCGCCGCCGCACGCCGGGGTGCGC
>VXBT01003828.1:1225780-1252751 GCA_013400235.1 Oriolus oriolus
TGGCGGCGCAGGCGCGCTCGCCGCCACCGCCCGCCCGCGCCGCGGCATGACGGGGGCTGTAGTCCGGCCCGCGCCGGGGATGCTCATCCCCCCGAGAGACGGGGCAGCTCCCACAGCCATTCCGTGCATGGAAATAAACGCCCATCCCCCGCCGAAATGCTGCCGGCAATCACACAGCAATCCCCGTCCCGTTTGTTTCAGCAGGGGCTAAAAAGTTCCAGCTCGTCTCTCCCGTCGCTCTGGCCTCCCCGCCGGGGTTAGTTCTTTGTGCCTCCACCTCTCTCCCGGCGGGTGCCTTACTCCAGAGAGCCTTCTGGCACATAGCCTCTTTCTTGATGCTTGTTTGTCAGGGGTTTTAAAAGCTTTTGCTGGTCTTAGATCTGGAATAAGAGGTGAATAAGAGGTCTTAGATCTGGAATAAAGAGGTAAGAGAATGAAAGGGGAGAGAGAGAGAGTTAACTGCTAGAGAGGCTTAGAAACTAGGACCTGTTGTCCTTGTAAGTTGTTCCCACTCATTAAATCCTAAAAGTGAACCCTGTTTATCCTCACACATCGGCAGGGATGGCAAAGTGCAAGCAAATGAATAAATACACTGAGTCTGACCAGGATCAATTTGTGCAGCCTCTATTATAATCACAATATTGGAATGGTTGCTGCATCCAGACGAACAAATCGGTCTATGCCCGGAGTCTGGCACATCCAGTGAGCCAGCTCTGTCTCACAAGGACATCCCAGATGTCCTGGCAGTAATCTTAAGGTCAAGGCGGGTCAGCCACGTTATAATTGGCTTCCCACAAACAGAAGGGATCTTCACCTACCGCCCAGTGCCTGCGTGAAATTCTTCCTTGGCTCAGAAACATCAAAGGAAAATCAAAGGCATCTCCGAGTCTGATCCTTACAGCTGACTGTCACCCGAGCATTAGACTAAGAGGCTGGCTGCAAGGGAGCAATTTGTAGATCCACACAGCTGACTGATCACTTCAAGTGGTGATCATGAAAACTGAATGACGTTGACATTAACAAGTCCCCTGGTGGAGATATAATTTTGCAAAGCAGAAACACACTTAGAGAAAGTTATTACTATTAACATTTACACTTTTGTGGCATCTTTTGCAGCAGAATCAGAGCACACTTTCTCAGTCACAGCTGGATAACCTTTAGCAAATCATTTCACAGTGCTATGCCTCGCTTCCCATCTGCAGAAGGCCTCAGTTAGCCTGCCTTAAAACAAGGTTAGCAATCCCAGCTCTTGCTAAAATGCCAGTGAAAGCACACATGAGGCACAGCCCAGGAGCCATCAGAAGGAGTTTGGGATTAGAACGGATGGATGGCTGAAGGGAGACTTAGGGAAGGAAAAAGCGTGAATCTTTTCACTTCACAGTTGAAGGACCCAAACCAAAACATCCTTTGTGTCAAATATGTGTACCCCTAACATATATGCTATCCACACTGCCACTTCTCACATGCAGTCCTTACTGACTGCACTGGGATGGATGGACAGATGGATGGATGGATGGATGGGTGTGCTGCCCTAGTTACCACCACTGCTGGTGCCAACTTCCCAGTCTGTAATAATCAGCCTGCTAGTAAAAGGGTCTGGATCCCCAGTTGAATCCCAGTTCAAATAAGCTATCAAAACTCCAGGAATAGGTAACCTCTTCTAGATGCTGTTCATCTTCAAATCCCCAGCCTAGAGCTGAAAGGCTTCTGCATGCAACTACCCTGACTCATCCAGACCTCTAATCTCAGCTGGATATCCAGATCCTCAAAGACCGTTTGAGTCCTCCTGTGACTCTTTTGTGTAGAAAAATGTTATATCTTCTGATGCTTCACATCACAGTTACCATTATCAGGCAATGTAAAACTAACCTCAGTAAGGCAGAATTTCTGTGCCGTGTCATAACCATACAGGACGTGCTGCCATTGTGATAGGAAAGGACAAAATCATGGGAACATGGTTGTTTTGTCACAGCAGTACATTTTTATCATGATGGCAAGAGGAAACATTCTCAGGAAGAAAGAAAAAAAGAAGACAAGCTATTTCAAACTAAGCTTCTGAAAGGTTATATAAAAAATCCAGTTTGGGAAGCTGCAGTTTTTATATACAGGAGAATATAAAAAAGGTATCCATGTGGCAACTACAGCTTCTTTCGTTCAGTTCAGCTCGATAATTTGTATTGACATGACAGGCACTGCCAAAACTTAAGAGACAAGATCATTGAGCATCTGTCGCAGGTCAAAATAATATATCAACTATCAGCTCTAGGCAAGGCTCTACACAGTGGCAACTACTTAATCAATCCAGTCGTGCATTACTAATGAACTCATTACAGTTGTATCTCAGTGCACTGCTATCCAGCATCCCAAGTTTACCCCGTGTCTGTTTGACATTAATATCATATGTTGCTTGCTTCTCTGTAATTGTACTATTTGTATATGGCACTGCAAAACGGTCTGAAAGCATTCATTAATTCACCACTGAGAAGAAAGCATTACTACCCTTGGATTATAGATCAGAAAACAGTAGCAGTGAGATTATGTGATTTGCTCAAGGCTATAAAACCAGACAGTTTCAGATCATGTTCATTTCCAAAGCCTGCACTAGGTCTGCTAATCCTTACTTGACTATCTAAATTCAAACACCTCTTTTCCCAAGAATAAAATACAAAACTGGACTGACAGTAAGTATGTCTGCAAGGAATTACACCTTCCACATTTCCTCTATGTTTCTGCTTTTTTTGACAAGCTTTATTCTTTGTTCTCTTTTTAACCTGAACAAGTCTCTGTCGGCTTCTCACAAAAGGTAAAATGAGTCACCTTTACCGCAAAAAGTGATAGCAGAGCAGACAGAAAAAGATACAAGTCAAATTTGCAAGCCATACGGAATCCAGGGGTAACATAGGCTCTGCTGGGACCCAAAGCTACATTTCATTTGCCCAGAATGGAAGCAGGATTTGCTTACTGCCTTAACTACAAAAAATTCTCTTCCCTCCTTCCAGCAACATCTCTTCCTTCTTTAGTTCAGCTTCAGCCAACTGATTTTGATCTGCAGGCTTATCCTCTGTAAGTTTTGTGACATCTGTGTCATGGCACTGATTGCATCAGCTGAAAAGAGACATACGAGCTGGTTGCCATCAACAGATTGATGGTATCATAGCCCTCGGCTCCTCATGACCTTTCCTACAGCTCTTCGGCACATGACGAAAAGGAAAAGAGACAGGACCGTCCCCTGTAGGACTTTATGTAGGAGTGGTCTCAGAGAAGAGGCACAGCTGTACATTGCTTTTCTCCAGCTGATGTCTGTCAGAGGGGAGAGCCTGAAGGCAGCTTTCCACTCCTGCAGCCTCCTCAGCACCTGACAGCAGGGCTGCAGATGCAGCATATCCCTACACATCAACTAGCAAGTTCCACGGAATACCATTAATACACAATAATGATGGAGACAAAGGTGCAGCTGTTACATAAAGGATTGTTTCTTAGGCCACATATTCCAGTTTCATACTGTTGCATGAACTCTTTTTAACACTATTTTAAAATACACCATGAGTCTCAAGGGACTGCTGTTATTCAAGTTGTGACATATTTGTGCTTTTCACCTGGTTCCCTCACTGCAGTCGATGGGAATGGCATGGAGGCAAGTTGGGCTGGAGTTTAGTCGGAACGATTCAGTGGCAATGCTTTGCAATGGTGTTCTATGCAGCATAGAACTCTGGGCCTCCATTTGCTACATCATATCCTTTTACATTTTGGAGACCTAGAAGGACTGTGGACTTTTTGTACAGACCTTGCACAGCACAAAGTAAAAAATACACACATGCAGTGTGCTTTCATGGGAGTTTTGCTTTTGTGCTTTATGGTTGTTGTTTCCTTCACTCTAGAATAAAAGTACTTTTGGACCACAGGTAGACAGATGCTCTTTATATATGAGAGAAAAAAACCAGTCAGTACTGCAGGAATCAGTTAAAAGTTGAGTGCAGATATTTTCCAAGTATTTCCTCCTAGATATTTTCTATTACAGTTTTTATTGCTTTCTCTAGGTCTGAGGTCTGCATGCCCCTTTACATTTAAGAGGCCCTACTGTTAAGAACACTGTCGTTTCTTTGACTGAGTCTCTAAAGCTGGATATAATGTGTTCCTGAGTAACATGAAAACCTTCTACAGTACAGGCACCTTGCTGGCAGGTAGAAGGTAATTTATGTCTCACAGTTACCTGCTGAGAGAATAGTTAAACAAGATTAAAACAACCACTGGAGTCTAGCTGTTGTGCACTGACTGCAGCACTGCTGTACGTTCCCCAGGTACTGTAGTCAACAGTTTTCCAGTGATTTGCAGAAGCTTTATAAAATATTTAGGCTGCTTTACCTTTACTGTATTATCAGGAAAGTGTTGAACAATGGGCTTGCGAAGAGGGCTGAGATCTGAATTCAATGCAGGGTCCAAGCACAGGTTTCCTGCATGAGGATTTACACGTCATGTGATCTAGTGGGGGCTGACGTCTCCACCTATAAATCAAAAATAGGTGCATAAGTGGAGTTTAGCTAATACCCCCTGGATTGTGATGGCCTACATACTCTAGTAACAGGGGCCTGGCTGGTTATTTTTGAACAATATAGGTTGCTATTCTGCAGGCAAAGTGTTTGACTTCAATATGCAAGTTCATATAACAGGACTGATCCTGCCATGTTGATCAGGGGTAGCCCCACACCAACAGCTGGCAGCAGAGAAGTAGATGGGGCTTCTCCTCAAGTAGAGTTATTACGTCTCTGGTCTGGGTGCACAAAATATTAATCCAGATGAAGGATTAAATATAAAGACAGGACTATAAATATACAATCGAAATACTGTTTGGTGTAAAACAGTGCTGGCACTACTGGCCTCAGTGTTTAGTGGAGCTGTATCCATTCACAGTAGCTGTGCATCTGTCTTCATATTATATCCAAAAATGTATTAACATTCAACCATCAGCACATATTTACTGCAGACTATGATCTACCAAAATATTTTTCATACATCTATCCGATGAGAATATAACCAATACATCCAATATATACATGTTCAGTACTTTTCCCTCTCCATACGTAGATAGATAACTTTGTATCTACTTTTTTTACACATGTGCACACATATATGTGGTAGGTATTAGAGGCACTTTGTGAGGATTTACATGATTTTATAATATATTAGTAAATATCCAGTCGATATTGGGTTTTTTCCTCCATTTTCAGGTTTTGTGGAATTAGTTTGTGTGATTAAATACTGCCTGTTTGAGCTCAAGATCAGCGGACTAAATTAAGTGTATGACCATGCAGTCACTAGCTACAACATGTAATATGGCAAAGTTTAATGAGAGGGATTTTCTTCCTGGAAGACCTTTGCAAGGACCACTACTCAGACCCATATGAAAGAATCTGTGCTGTGATGAAGCAAGCATAAAAACCCCCCCTAATCTTACGATCAAATCCCTTGGCTTTCTGCAGCTGTGCACTCAGAGTAGCAATTTAGCAATCCTGTAAGGAATTTACTAGGTCCTTAGGATTTTCTCTCTATAAACCTTCTTCCTTCCCTGCATATTGCAGTAACCCATCTTTTAGAAGGAAAACACCACAGAGAATGCTGCATAGGAAAAGAGATTGCAGAAGAAGCAGAGAAGCAAGCGGGAATAAGACCTTGATCCCAAACTCTTTGAAGGTAATGGATTGACTTCGGCAGGCTTTGGCTCAATCCCCAGCTGTCAGGGAGAAAAGTCAGTTTAAAAAGGAGGAAAAACAGCTGAGAATCAACAGGGAAACAAAAGAAGCAGAAAGAAAAAGTACTGAAGAGAAAAGGAAGAAACCAGAGAGGGTGAAAGGTAGAGTGCAAAGGGAAGAGGGGCAGAGGAAAGCAACAGTGGACACCACTGAAACATAAGCAGAGAAGAGTGAGGAAAAAAAGAAGTGAACAATCTGTGGAATGGACTGCGCAGGAAGCTGATTTGCTCCTGGTTTTTAAGCTGGTTGCCCATAACACAGCTCTCACCACCATGACTGAGACTGTCACTGTATTTGCCTGTTGATGTGCTTCTTCCTGTCATGCCCTGTGTCCCAGCTCCTCTGGGCACCAGGCCAGCACTTTGTAGAGAACACCATGGCTCCCAAGTGTTCTCTGCCTCGAGGTTTCCTGTGTGTGGAGCAGTCTGGTGTGCACCTGGGTCTCCCCTTGGGTATGGGGGTAAGCTCCTGCAGAAGTTAGTGGGAATGGAAGTAGCTCAGTGTCAGAGTAATACACAGTCTTGCCTCTTGCTTCCACTGCAGCAATGAATAAATCATTTAACATAGATCTTATAAGCACAAGATTGTTTTGCAGGCCAAGAACAGAAGTTAGGAGACCTAAATTCTGATTCAAAGAGTGCTGAGTGTTGCCTGTCACACAGCTCTGGCAATTCTCAGTAGGTGTGTAAAACTTTTTTTTCTCATTTTCTTCTCTTGAAATATGCATACACCTGATTTGACTTTGGTTTTGGCCTCTTGGGAGCCCACAGGCTGAAAAGTATCTCCAGAATCAGATCAGAACTCAAATCAGTCTGTTGGAGATCAGGATGAGTGAGGAAATATGACCAGGAACCAGTGTGAAGGACAGCTCTAAGAGAGACTGTGTAGAGATGCAGGTAGGGATGGTGGGCAAAACTCATGGGTGGATGAGGACTCTGTTGATTGCATGAGGACATTAGGAACAGAGTCTAGGACTGAATGATGGATTGAATGAGGAAAACGCAACTGAATTTTCAAAACTGGTGGATGAAACTTAAGGTAACAAGACAGGAGCTATCAGGACAGCAGAAGCTGTAGGCACACCCTCCCCCAGAGCCATTAGATTCCCATATTTCTGCTCTCAGTCAGTATGTGCCTCAAAACACTCTTATCTACAGATGGCAATTTGCTATTTCTATGAGTTAATTCTGGTGTCTCAACAACCAGGATGGCGATGTGGAATTTTAGTGATGTCAAAGATAGAACATAACCTGCAAAATGGAAATCTTTTTTGTCTGGATTGCTTTTTTAAAAAAAGATAGGAGATCACATGCACACAAAACTCTGTTCAGAGGGAACAAAGTCACTCACTCAAAAAGTCAGGAGATGCTAGATTAAGGATGCTTGAAAAATTGTAGTAGCCTCCCTTGAACGTGGTTTGTGGAATGGGGTTTTTAATGACATAATTATTTTTTCCTCACAGATTGCCTAAGCTGTTTGTTGCAATAGTTGGGAGACATATAATTAAAGGCAGGAGATAACTGAAAGGAAAAAGATGGTCTTATCATTAATGCAATGTGACCTCTGTAACACTGGGCAAATTGCTTAAATGAAAATTTCCCCACATTATCTCTAAATGTTCATATCTCTGTTTCTGAGTATCCAGCTTGGTATCTGAACAGATTTGTAGAAATGCTGAGCACTCATAAGAGAAACTGAACTGAATAGGAGCAGTGCAGTATGTACTTAATGCTCTGTACAGCTGACTATTCTGAAATGGGAGATCTTTGACTGTTAAACTGTACACTCAAAACAGGAGACTCAACCATGTATTCCCTATCTATGAAGTGGAAAGACATCTTGTTTTGTTCTACTATGTAATGGAAAGGCAAGCTTATCACAGGCATGAAGCACTCGAGCTCTTAAATGACATGCAGAAGTATAATTGACATCAAAAGGAAGTCTGAGGAGCATACAAGGAGGGAGGCAAGGGACATATATGGATCATGGAAGTTGGAATATGAAAAGCTGTGCACCTACTGAGCACCATCTACCTTGTGCACGGAAAAAGAAAGGGATTGTGGGAAAAAAGTATGGTCAAATATTAACAGATGCCTGTTTATCTAAGAAAACAGTTTTAGAGGAAACGAGCAGTGACAAGACAAGAATGTGTTCAAAAACATTCTGTCAAGCCTATGCAAAAATGTGTTAAAGACCTATAAAACTGAGATAATGATACTTTTCCTTGCAAGCAAAGTGCTTGGAGAGCTGCTAGTGAAATCTGCTACAAGAATTAATGCATTTTCTTTTCACGGGACTATAAGATCTTACCAAGTGACTCTGGGATAACTCAAAGGACGAATCTGAAGACAATTTTAGTTGGTGGGAAGTTAGTTAATATCACGGAGCAAAATCCATGAGCCATCAAACCCAGTTCAATTTTACAAAGTGACTTGATGTCATGAACTGTAGACCCTAGAGACAAAACCACGGAGTTGAGGTTATTAGGGTGACATAAGCCAGGATCTGGGTTTGGTTTATTTTTTGAACAAGTCGTGTCTTGGCAGCAACCCAGAAAGAAAGCAATATACATAAAAACAATAAGAGAAAGGAGAGCATGGTCATAAACCAGCCACTGAAGTCTGTGAAACATAAGAGAGGGACAGCACTGAGTCTCCAGTAAGGCACTGTCCAGCTGAACTAGTACAAAGCAATAGAATGAGGCTTAGCTGAGGCTGACGGGGTCACCTCAAGCTCATATCCCCACACTTGCTGCAGAAGGAACTTGGACAAAAGGGACAGGTTTTTTTGCCTTCTGCCAGTTATCCAGCAGGAAAACTGAGCACCTGCTGAAGGCTCTTGTCAATGACAAGCAGCAAATGGTAGCACTGAAAGTGCAAGGCAATGCAGTGAACGTGACCGGAGAAATACAGGCTGACAGTGAAAAATGCTGCAGATTTGAGTGCACCATAGTTCTCCGAGTTTATGAAAGCAGTACATCTGGGCAGCTCGCACGGGACACAGTGACAGGGCACTGTGATGTTACTGTGGAAAGACAGCAAGTGCAAGGTACTAAGCATCATTTAGAAATGGAGTCTTACCGCTCTAGTGAAGAAATGAGAACCACATTACCCATTTTTGTCAAATTCCTGGGCCAATCCTGTTGCCAGATTTGAAGGCCCTGCTCTAAGTCAGCTGGACACACTGTTCCCAGCACTGTCAAAATACTGCTTAAGAGGCCGAGCACCCAAAATCTACTATTCCTCTGTGAATTCCCATGTGTAAGCTTTTATCTCACTTTGCATATGGTTTCTGTGAGCCCCACGGAAAAGGGCTACATGTACATTAGTGCTGTAAGTAACAGGGAGTTACTGCAGCAGGGCTGCAGCTCCTCTGTGTAGGTGAGGGTTTGATGGACGGGGTGTGCAGTCTCCAGAAGCAAAGGGACACCAAGTATTTTCTTGAGTAGGTTATGCTTAAAGCCTGCTCTGAGGAGAACATGAGCAATGCTGGATTCAGTAAATTTGTCTAAATGAAGAATTACCAAACAATTATGTTCTTCTAGCAAACCTCAAGACAAGAGCTGTAATGTATAAGCACTTTTATTCTGCTGTCACCTCTTTGGAAGAGGAATCCCCTTTCCTCTAGATAACATCTTGCACCACAGTGTTCTGATCTGATTAAAGACCTTCACACTGGTGTGTTGCAAGTAATTACAGTCATATTTATTTTCCTTTCCTCTAGATTCAGTCCTGAGGTGGTCAGAAAAAGACAGAAATGGAAATGTACAGCTATGTGTGCTCTATGAATTCTTCCTTACCTCAATTCCTTCCACCTTCTTTACCTTGAGTATGTGCTTTTCCCTGTCACATTAGTATCTGATTGGTTATGTATGCATAAATGCCAGGAATTAACTTGTTTTTAATATTGTGTACTTACAGGAGAATTTTAAGGGCAAGGACCTTTTCTTTAATTGGCATATAAATGTAATGTAATTCTGTGATAAGGAACATGGATATATTTGGACGACATAAATCAAAACACTCAGTGTCTGTACCACAAGAGGGATGATATGCCTTATGCAATGGAAAATCATGACTCTCAAATCTTCTGGAATTACAAACCCACAACTTTAATCAAAATCTGTTGGCTTTTTCCTGTTAATACTTAAATATTACAATACAGGCAAGAAAGATTACATATTGAGACTCAGCAAAATAAGTTAATTTTTCTGCAGTGTCAACTCATGTTCCTTTCTTGAGGCACGTTGTGTGGAAAAAGCACAGCTGACTTCTGATACAGTTTTGCTTTTGTAATTGGATTTACATACTGTAGTAAGATGCCCTTTTAAATTTCCTTCTTTTCAAATCTGTTTATTGTTTTTCACTTATCATGTTGACAATACTACCACAAGGCCTATTTGATTTATAATTGCATTTTGGCAGACAAATTTGTTAACATAAACATCATAATTATTTTCCCACATTGCTAGTAAAAAATATTTTAAATAATTTAAAAATCCATTTGACCTTTCACTTTTCATGTGTTGCGGAGTTCTGAGGAATTTCACCAAGTGTATGAGTAAGACAGCTTCCTTCCTTTGGAGTAATTTTATGTTTTATGTAATAAGAAATGCAGAGAAAATAAATGTTCTTTGTTTACAAACAACAGACTCCCATTCAAACGTTGAACAACTGTTATTATTAATTATTTACATTGTGATAGCTCTGCAGAGACACCAGCATGGAGCATGGCTCTATTTCGTTAGCTGCTATACAAACATAGATGAAAAAGATGATTGTGACTATTTCATATGCCCAATATGCTAAGTTGCTTAAGGTAACAATGATTTATAAAATCTGTAAAAAGCAGGAAAAGGCTTGGATTAATCCAAACAAAAAAGTCTAATTGTACTGCTGCATTAACCTCACATCTGTTTACTGTTAATAGAGGGATCATGTATTCAAATCTTCAAAAGGGCCATTAAAAAGACAAGACTGAAGAAGAATCAAGATGGTCATGAAAGGAAAGTGAGACATTTTTTAATGTCTACTTCCTTCATCACCTGTGTGCTGAGTTACATCAGTGCACTACGGGAGCAGATCAGGCTCTAGAGGAAGACCTTGGTGACTCATTCCTTTTGCCATCTTCGGCTTAAACCTGAACAAGCACTGAGTCCCTGTTCATTGAATCACAGAATCACAGAATATCTTGAGTTGGAAGGGACCCACAAGGATCACCAAAGTCCAACTTCTGGCCCTACCCAGGACACCCCAAGCGTCACACCATGGTTCTGAGAACATTGTCCAAACACTTCTTGAACTCTGCCAGGACTGGTGCTGTGACCACTGCCCTGGGTAGCCTGTTCCAGTGCCCAGGCACCCTCTGGGTGAAGAACCTTTTTCTGATATCCAACTAAACCTTCCTAGACACAGTTTCATGCCATTCCTTCTGTTCCTGTCACCGGTCACCAGAGAGAAGAGATCCGTGCCCGTGCTGTTGCTCTTTCTACTGGTTCTTTTTTCTCTCCTGTCTATTTTTTCTCTATCTTTCTCTTTTTAGTTTTTTTAAAGTAACTGTTTTGATTAGTTGGCTGGGATCTCAGGCCCTGTTGCTGTGACATTAAATAGGCTGAGATCCCTGCATTCAAAACCCTGAGTCCAATTTAAATTTTTAAAACTAGACGTGAACACACTTTTGATTGACTCCTATCCAATTTAAAAGAACAGTGATGCAGGGATCTACAATCTAGGAGCACTACACTAATCTAAACTATTAAAAGGCTATTGTAGAGTCTAATTTTGGACCCAGAACTGTTTGAAAGTGTTTCTATTATTAATAAAACCAGCAGGTGTTTATAATAACCAGAAGGTGTTAATCCTTAGAAAGTTACAGGTTTAAAAGACAGATGCAGGAAATCTGCAGCATACCAGGACACTGAAGTCTGTAGAACTACCAGCTAGCATTATCATTACTGGATTACATTTGTTCCTCCTAGCACATTGCTGTTTCCAGTAGATTTGATTCATCATTGTTGCTTCATTTTCAGTATTATGCCAGTTTCCAGGACAGCCAACACAATAGACTGGGTTCCACTGAATTCTCCAGAAACAACAGCCCCCCACAAAAACTCAGTCCCTTCAGAATGCCTATTTAAGACGGGACTTGTGTGTCAGAAAACAGTCAGGCATGCCTTTTTCTGTATGCCTGCTAAATGATACTTAACCTACTGTGCCAGAATCTAGAGAAGGCTGTTTTCTCCTATAGACTTTTTCTGAGGAAAAAATTTCTTCCTATCTCTCCAAGAGGGCTGTTTCCATCAAGCTTTTGGAGAAGCAATCTCTGCTAGAAGGCTTGATCATGATCATAAAGGCATCTCAGCACTGCAATTCTTGTGTGAGAATTGGAGGGACCAGCCCCTGTCATTTAATCTGATTCACAGGGGGCTGAGAAAGAAGCAGGCAGAAGCGGTGTCTGCTCAGTTTGTCAACAGGAAATCTGACCAAAAAAAGTACTGTTCTAGTCTGGTTTAGGGGAGGAGCTGAGCTTTTGATAGAACTATTTTAATTTAAAATATTTCTGGTCAATAGTGCTTGTTCTCTGCAGAAAAATGCAGCTGAAGCAGTGATAATAATCCTACTATTACAATTTTGTAACATTACTGAGTCCTTCATATATTTACTTTGATTGTCTTATACTGTTCTTTTTAGGCTGCATTATCCCTTTGGCATGTTGTGGACTGCTGCGATGCACCATTTCCCTGTACAAATAAAATGGAAGAGGAGGGCATGTTGATCTACTTATTTATTACAGGGAACCCAACCTACAATGAAGAATATAATTTTGCAATACATGGACTACAGTTCCCAGGAGGCAGAGCAGCTATGTTTAGGAATCAAAATATTTTTCTTTTTCCTTGCCATTTCAGGCTGTTCTGTATAAAACAAGGTCTCCTTAACTGCCCATTTTCCAGGCAGCGCTAACCAAGGATCCACAACAACACAATAGAGGAGACCTACTTAAGGAAAAAAAAGAAACCTAGACTTTTTTCACATTTCATCGTCTTCTAATGAGTTTATTTTCTTTTATGTGAGGTACTTAAGCTGATTCTTCAGAAAAATTGGAAGTTAATAATGATCAATCTACATTTACTCTGCACATAACCGTAGAGCTTATGATGCATGGCGTAATTGCAGTGTACTGAATGTTTCCCTTTTACAGCTGGCTGCAGAGACTGTAATAGCCTGTTACTCATTTCTAGGTGAAGGAGTTCCTCCCTCAGTTTAGGAATTTGTGCTTCTGCTGCTGAAATTTCTGAACTTGATCCTGCCTGGTATTTGTAGACAGCTGCTTTTAATTATCATACAAACAGTATTTGTTTATCATTTTCCTTTCAAAACAACCCCAATACACCTGACAACAATACTATATCAAATAAGCCAAAGATGCTCTTGGAAAGGAAGTTTTCCTAAATGCTCTTCTTTACAGCTAGTAATTTATCACATGCTTTAAGTGTTCTTGTTTCTTTGTTTCATTTCTCTTTCCCTCAAAGACAATAGAGGAACAGAGAAGACCCAAGGTTAGATCTGGCATAACTCCAACACCAGTTTGTCTCTTATTCACCAATTAATTATTTATCTATTTTCCCGAGAAAGACAAACAACATGCAAACAAAATCAGGATGCATTATGTCTATTTACAAGCAAGTGAAACACAACAAAGATAAAAGAAAGAATTGAAAATTTAAATTATTCTTGAGGAAAAGACACCAGGGATAAAGTGAAATTTCATGAATGCATTCAAGTACATTGGCCCAAATCCATGCCAGCTATTAATCCATAGCTTGCAGATGAATTTGTTTCACTGTTATTTAAAGAGAGAACAAAACCTGAACCGGAGCTGTTACAATGAGCTGACAACCTCGGCACAGAGCACAATGTAGTGGATTAGACCAGAGAAAACACATTTAGTTAGAGAGCTGTCACCAAAGAGTAAGGATGAGCTTGTGGCTATGGCTTTAGTGCATGACTAGGAAGGGCTGGATTCATGTCTTATGACGTGAAAATCTCCCTCTCTGTGGGTCTGTTCCCTGAGTAAAATAAATCAATTTTTACCTTTCAGCACCACAAAAACCTTCAGTGAAGATGTTCTGTGCCGCCATTTGAGACCAAACCTGCGCCTTGGAAAGCAAAAGCCATGCACTTCGTCTGCGTGAAGGACAATCCCAGCATTCTTCCCAGGTCCTCAGTCACTTCAGCCAAAACGCGGCTAAATTTTGAAGGGAAGGACGTAGAGATGCTGTTGTCTGTGCTGGCCCACAGACGGGATGAGTGGACCTGGCAGGAGATGCCCCACGGGAGGAGTCGGCCCGCAGGAGGAGACGCCTGAGGGGCAGCGCTGCGCAGCCCCGAGGCCCTGGTGGGCTCCCTGGGCAATGGCCGCGCCCCTCACGGCCGTGCCCCTCACAGCCGTGCCCCTCACAGCCGTGCCCGGCATCGCCCTTCCCTCAGGGCTGCTGTGGTGCCCTGACGATGCTGGGCATGCAGGGAGGCGGAGCCGGGTCCTGCTGCCATCTCAGGAGCTCTCTGGTGGCTGTCGCGCAGGAGGAGGTAAGGCTGGAGGCACGGGGTCTGTCATCTTTGGGGTGATGGCAGCTCATGGTGTTCAGAGCTTCACATTCTCTTTTACAACTGATTTAGAGAACCTATGAAAGGGTTTCCTGGGTTTTTCGGGGGAAACTTTAGACTGTCCCTCCTGAGTGTGGCAGGAGGTCTCCAGGTGGCTGTCAGGTCCCTGTCACTGCTCTCGTGACCCAGAGGCGATTTCATCAGCTGTGAAGGGACAGAATGATTTTGGGGAGGGTGCTGATGGAGGGTCTGAAGGGGACAGCCCCTGGAGTCCGGAGGTCCTGAGGGGACTGGCCCTGCTTGGCAGAGCGGCTACTGGGAATGTCCCACTCAGGGCAGCAGTCAGCGCTGAGGGAGCTGCAGCTGATGGGGGCCAGGAGTGTTACTCGTAGTAGGTTTCTCTGTGGATTCGTAACAAATATTTGGGGAGGGGAAGGAAAAGACAAACTTCCTTGTGCTACTTCACAGGGAACACATGTCAGGGAGCCATAAGGACAGGTGGCTCCCTGGGTTCTAGGGGTGGCAGGACATCCCTTTCCAAGGATCAGAGCAGCGGGGGATGCGGGGCAGCTTCAGCCCCAGGCATGGAGTAGCTCCCTGAGCACAGGGATCAGCTCGATAGGGCCCATGGACAGAGCTGTGCGGAGCTGGAGATCTGTGCTGCTGCATGATCACAGGCAGGAACTGAGGGCTCCAGGGCTGATCAGGGCATTCGGGTCTAAAAGTGCACTCAGGGCTCTGGCAGTGGGCTGGAAGCTACTGCACAACTGGGTGAGAAATTAAATTAAACAGCAGAGAATTCCGCAAAAGGAAGCATCTGATAAAAATAAGCACTTTTGCTGAGCATGGAACATATTGTCACAGGAAGCCACTGAGGCCAAGACCTTAAAAAGACTGAAGAGGGTTTGGTCAGTTATGTTATAGCAAGATTGCCCAGCTTTGGCATTATTTATGTCAGATTTCAGAGAGATTTTAAAGCATGTGCTCCAGAGAAGTATTGAGTCTCTCAAGAGATTAACTTGAGATTTAAAGCAGGAAAAAAATACTAGATTATGGCACTGCACTCTTAAACTACAATTAGAGAGGATACTGATCTGAACAGATTGCCAAATTGATAACGTGATAATTCCTGTACTCTAGGCTGAGTGCAGCCCTGGAAAACAACAGTGTGTGTGAAAGGCACGTGATTTTGGATTTTGCAAGGGCTACACCAATTTATCTACTGACAATTGAAAGCATATCTGACCTGAGCATCTTTCAATCAGTGAGGTTCCATCCTTCAGGAAAGAGGAATAACTGACAAAAATGTTATTGCTTCCACAAATTAATTCAGGTTTCCTGCTCTTTTATCTGGTACATAGTGCTTTGTTCTCTCTCTCTCCTGCCCTCCCTTTTTATTCTTGCATGCATAGGAGACAGGAATCCTCCATCACTTAGGTAATCTCTTGTATTTACAAAACCAATCCTGTCTTGTAACATTTCTGATGACACGTGAAAAATCACCTCTGGATGTGCCAGTGTATCAGCACAGCAAACAATAAGGAGGACATGGAATCCTGTGGCAACTCACATATCAGTTTAGAAAAGTTATAATATGTGAACGTGGGAAGAAAGGTGCCATTCATACCAGCTGTCCTGCTGCCATTCCCAGTTTGGCAGTAATTTGGGGTTCTTCAAAATATACAGACTACAATTTGACCTTAAAGAATTCCTGAGTGAGTCTTCAAGAGAAATTTCTATTAGTTGTATCAAGCCTTTCCCATAAAGCACACATCTGTGTAAAAGGTAATAAATTAGGAACATATTTCTTTATATACTTTTAACTCCGTGTAGCAAAATGCCCAAGCACTTTGGGAGCTATTGAGATCCTTTGCCTGCCACTGAAGTGCAGTCATTCCTTGGCTGCAAAACAGCAGCTGCTGCAAGATCCACTAATGAACAGTTTGAATATTGTGTGGGAAGAATACCATCTCTTGCTGAAACCACATGGCAAATATGAACAGTAATGCATGAGTTTAGTGATTTTCAAATACTGTATCATCACAATCTACACCTCAGATCTTTCATGGATTCTGTTTTTCCTTCCAGTGTCACAGCCTTTTTCTCAATACTTTCTAACACACACTGGAGTTACCATAAAAATAGTTAAACAAAATTAGAGTGACTATTGGCAACAAAATGAAACTGAGCTTCCTTTAACAGGAGGTGTGCATCTGCTTTGCTGCACCCTGTCATTCAGCATTCTCTTGGCAGAAGTGTTAGGAATTTACACTTGTTACTGGGGACTTTTTTCTGTTGCATGCAGACATATAATTTTCTCTCCAGGTCACTCAGCATGTTGGTTCTCTCCTCTTGTTTGTTGCCCTCTTGTTTTCAGCAGCGGCTAAAAGTTTGCTCATAGCTGGATTTTTGCCAGAGATACCTGATACAGAAACAGCTCAAAGAAATATGCTTATTTCAGAGTCTAGCTGGTCCAAAAAAACCCCAAACAAACAAAAAACCAAACCCCAAACAAAACAAAACCACCAAACTGCAAGACAAAAGGAAAAAAAGGAAACTGAAAAAGCTTTCGGAAATCTTAAATGAATCTTGAACTGAGCTCCAAGCAGCAGCAAAACATCACAGCTCTGAGACTGACAGATGCTTTCCTACTCTGACAGCAGTGGTCTTAGTAGACTGGAGTTTGAGAACTGCTGCATTTGCTGATTGCCTGGAAACTGAAGTACTAAATACTTGAACATCTATGCAAAGATCTTGCCTTGCTTCCTCTTGCTGTTCAGAGGAAGATTTAGGGATGGAACATAGATGAAAATCTGGATTAAATTGAAGCCTAACTCTCATAAAATGTGTCTGGCTCTGTCAAAAGATGCAATTATTCAGACCTAGCTTTCAAACTTGAGCTGAGAGAACCCACATTCTAACACTGTTACTCAGGCTCATCAACTGCTCACCTCTGAGTAAGTACAAGTGGGTGTAAGGCAGGACATGCAAGGAGGTAGAGGATGGTGTTTCAGTGCCGACCACTGCACCTCATGAGCCCTCAGTGCCATCACTTGTAGCAATGTGGCACCAATCTCCAAAGCTTGTTTCAAATCGTGCAGTGAAAAATTGTTGGTACTTAGGCTGGATAATCTTTCACCTTGTTATGTCAGGAGCAAATGACAGTTTGAAGTGAGTAGTGCTGCTTCAGCTCAGCATCTGATGCGTTGGCTTACCTGATGCAGTGTTCTTAGGCAGTGATTAATGACAGCTTTTAGTCAGAGCCTGTAACTGTGATGAGCATTAACAGGTAAACCTACAAACAATAAAGGAAAAAGCTCCTGAGGGAGGCAAAGGTACTGACTGGCATCTCAGTCTGACTGTTTATATATGGGTCCCAATCAGACTGTTCAGAAGTTGTTACATTTCAAACAAAGCATCCTAAGGGTACAAATATATTTATTCATTAGAATAAATGTTTATAGCCCAATCTGACCCTGCAGAAGCTGGTGGCTAACTTCTCTGGTTTAATCAGACCCAGGCTGACAACTCGTATCAGAATGCTCCTTTTCTTCTGTGGCAAAATCAAAAGTGCCAGTAGTATACTTCTGTGTAGATGCAAGGAGATGCAGAAATGCCTGCAATGTTAACTATGATGGTGGAAGCTCCCTGTTATATACTCAGGGATATACAAGTAAAAATACCCCAGATCATTATGCATTTAAGCACATGCCTGTCTTTAAGCAAGTGCTTGAATATCACTGTCCTTCCCTGAACTTTAATGGGACTTTGGGCTTCTATTCAAGGATAAATCTATATTTGTGCTCCTTGTACACCTGAGATGGGCTTGCTTATGACTTTTTTGCTTTGCTGGATCAGGGTTTATAACCCTATAAGTTGATTTCTATCCCAGTCTGTTTAAATATTTCAAACACATACACAAAAATAAACCTAATCTTCTGCCAATATTCCACCTCTCTGGTCTCATGACATGCAGGAAACAAACCACTGATCTTTCCAATGATCTGACTTACAAATCTAGTTTTGGAAGGCACCGGCAGCTAATCACTCTGCAGCCGGAATACCTACATTACTGCATCTCTGTTGCATGTGACTAGCTTGGAAAATGAAGTTAAACTTGTACAATAGAAGTAATTTAATACATGATTTAGAACTTTAACCATCTTACTACGAATTAATTTGCATGCCTACAACCCTTTACTTGTATGAGTAACCCTATGTGTTTTGATGAGGAAGGAATATTATGAGCCTGTTGACTGATACAAATGATTGTATCATAGATCCGTGATAATATTTACATGAAATGTAGCAGTTCCACTCATTGTTCAGGGCAAAACAGTTTCTATTTTTTGTCTTTTTTTCCTTCATTATCATTGTTGAATCTCACATTTCTGAAGAAAAGGAGAGCAGAGTCAAGGTTGGTATATCTCACTGTGTTATGACAATCGGAATATAATATATAGGCAATCTAAGAATTGATTGCACTTAGCCTGATTATATACCAAATCAAATCAGAGATTTAGATAGGTCACTGCTGTAATAAGCCATTTCTGTTGACCCCTGACAAGACTTGAGCACCTTTTGTGGCTGGTGTGAGGGATACTTAGTATCTTTTGGAACCTCATTTTGTGAGATACATCCACAGAAAACTTTAGGTTGGAAGGCACATCTGGAGATCTATATTCTGAGATTCTGCTCCAAGCAGGACTAGCTTCAAAATCAGATCAAGTTGCTCCAAGCCTTGACAAGTTTTGAAAATCTCCAAGGGTGATGACTGAACAGCCCCTTTGGGCCCCTGTCTCAGTGATGCCGTAGTCCCACTGAGATGATGTTTTCCCGCTTCCCAATTAGTATTTCCCTTGTTGCAGCTTGTGACTGTTGCCTTTTGTTCTTTTGCTGTGCACCCCTGAGAATTGTCTATGTCTGTGTTCTCCAATGGAATAAGGTAGTGGAAGATCGTAGCTACATCCTGCCTTGGCCTTCTTGTCTCCAGCCTCAGCAAGGCAGTTGCCCCTGCCTCTCTTTGTACTTCAGGTGCTGTGGTTCCCTCATTGCCTCAGCAGCCCTTCCCTGGAGTCTCCCCGGGTTGTGAGCAGCTATTGTTGTGTGTGTCCCAAACTCCAGCTGTGGAGCTGTTTGCTCAGCCCTCGGCCTGGCCTGGCACATGGGGCACTGCTGACCCCAAAGCACAGCTTCATTTGCCTTTGTTGAACCTCATGAGTCTCCTGCTAGCTTGCTCCTCTGGTTCGTTGAAGTCCTTTCGAATGGAAACCCTGCTCTCTCCAGTGTTCCACTCCTCCAGTTTGGGTGTCCCTTGATGAGGTTGTGTTGTGTCTCAGCATCCAGGGCCATATGGCATAGCAGCAGGGTAACATATTGACTTAGTCAGCATGTGATAATTTTCAGCTTATCTGGCAGGAATATAATTCTTGATAATTGTTGACCAGAATTCATGGAATGTTTTTTGCCACTAGACTAGACTGAGTATACAATATACTTTGCAGTACATGTTACACTGATTAAAATAGAGAGAGAGAAATTGTGTTTTGATTATACATATCCAAACGTGGTTTTATCTAGTAAAGGTATTTCTGATGAACAACTTTACATGGAAAAGAAATGGAAAATAGATAATCAGTAACATATCATTACATACATATATAGGAAGTGGTTGGAGTTATCTGAGCAGAATAACAGTGCACTGCTCAATACCTGCGACTCAATACTTGACTCAATGCCTGACCCTGCCTGCTTCAGCCACCCTGATCTGTGTGGCTGCACCACGTGCCTTCAAGAAGGGACTACGAAGCTCTTGATTGCTATGTGTTGTGCCTTATAACTGAGATGCCACCACTATATGTTGTGATGGCCAACCTGAAGGAAAGATGTGATGTTTTAGAGAAGAAGTTACAGTGGTTTTAATTACTGAAAATGCAAAGCAGAAAGCTTCTCTCAGTGCACTAACCCACTCTGCTTCAATCATTTTCGGTTATTGACACTCCTGGTGAAGGGAAGCAGGCGCTCTCTGTTAGGAAGTACAATCTAATGTGACAGTGTGCTTGGCTTTCTGTTACTGCAATGTTTGCAGTATGCCACAATCTCTTTGCTGACTGATTGCGAGAAAAAAGGTGTCTATCTCTTCCAACTATTTTCTCTAACGAAAACAGGCTACACACTGTAGAAACATCCAGCCCAGCCTCTTCCTGGTGATTAGGTTTACCAATGGTAAAATAACAAGGAATATTAATGTCTCACATATTACTACTCCTCCTAGGCCTGAGATTCTCCTTCATCACAGAACTGCTTCCACCACCCTTCTCCTTATGTGGGCAAGAAGCCAGCTTGCCTCAATGAATCAAACAGTGAAAAGGGCAGAGAGGACTTTCTGTGGGAGACATCCAACTCTTCCCTAATGCAGGGCCTTTCATGGCATTGCCAAGTCACAAAGGGGAACACTGCAGTTCAAGAGGGAACATGGCTACAGTATGCTACATTTCCCTAAAGCAGCAGGAAGAGCTTCTTGTGACATTTCAGATTTGTTGTTGGGAAATGTCTCAACCTGTGAAATTGTAGCTAACCTGTCTACGAATTTGAAACCACATTTTCCCCGAGAACGTTGATCTGTCTGCATCAGTTCCAATGGGCCTCTTTCTTAGGAGATGAAAGACTTGGTGACTTCGCCACAACCATTGTAGGAGAAGCTTCTTACAGTTTCTGCTCTAAGCCCTTATTTTCAACACTCATCTGAAAATCTGCAAAATGGAGGGCTGAAATCTAAACTAGTTGGCCTCTGCCTAAGGATAAAAATGTGTGTTCGAAAGCGCTTTATATTTTGATTGAGAAGACTAAAAAGTTTTATTTTTAAAATATTTTTTCTCCTGATCTTTTAGTTTAAACAGCCTTCCGGCCAAAGTGGGTGAGATTTGAAAGTCAGTTGGTTTTGATTTGAATTATTAACATCAGAATATCACAGACTGAGTAGGTACAGTAAGTTTTTTAGTTAAGTTCATTAAAAACATACAAGTATGGAAGGCCACTGTATTAACTGAGTGCTGCGAAATTCTTAAATCCTTAGAATGGCTTTCCAGGTCATGAGTTTCAAATACTACAAAAGAACTACAATCTGCAGAACAGATACTCAGTTTTATCAGCATGTTCACATTCCCACTACACTGAGAATTGCATTTTCCAAACCAGACACTGCAAGTCCCATTATCAAGACATTGGTCATCGTGTAAGCAAATGGAGGAAGGAATATTAATACTTTCAAAACCTACTCACATTTAGACTCAGAGTTTTCAGCTTGTTGTATAAGGGGGTCCTGGTAAAGCTTTTTAATTTAGCTTTTTAAAGTAAAATTAGAATAGGACAAGATACTGCAAAGGCTGTAGTGGGAACTTGCAATGTTGAGCTCATCTTTCAGCTGAATTGCCTAAGGTGGGATATGAAGTCAGCAGATAAACTGTCAACAGTCCTGAATTCACTTTCCATTAAAATGTGGTTTTTCTAGAGAGTGTTTAGTGAGATGTCTGATGTGCTGAACAATATGTCTTTAAATTAAAGCTTAAGGCTAATTGTAAAGGTACCTCTACTTCCCAGGGAAAAAAAATAAAAATCCCACTTGTATTTACTGAGGAAGTTTTCAGTCCCTCAGATAATATGTGTCTAGGAGCACCATAAAGGTGTTCAGTGCTAGGTTTTACACTTCCAGTCTCAAGGCAAAAGTAATATACAATAAACACAGTCACTAGGCTCAGAGCTTGAGTTAGAAGAGGGGGGAAAGCAATTTTTGATGTAGTGTTAAACCTCCTAATGGTGTTGTTAAAAAACGAATTTTTCACTGCTCTTTTTAGTTGCCAACAAATAGGTGACTGCTAGGTGCTGTGTATCTTACCTCAGTATGGATGCTTTCTGGGCAACAAGAAGTGTCTCAGTTTAACATTCCCTTCCTCCTAGTACATTATTGTGTTAACACAACTTTTATGTTTCACAAGTCTTTGTCTGCAAAGAGGGAACTTTCTACTTTTGTGAGACTCAGTGGGGGTACTCAGGCCTGCCTTTATGAAGTGTGATGACATTTGCTGACTTTGTCATGTCGAGTGACATATGAAGATTGGCCCCTGGCTTCAGGGGGGAAACAACTGTATAGCACTTGTCTGTAGGCTTCAGATGCAATTCTCTGAAAATAAAGCAGTTGTCCCAATTTAAGCTCATTTAATTTCTTTCCAGAGAAGTTAAATACAGTCATTCTGGTGACAGTGTCAAGTCATCCCTATATATTATTCTATTTGTTTCATCACAGAGTCTTTTCTCCAGGGAGCTCATTTGTATTCTCTTGCTTTAAGGTCATCTGACTCTTAGTTTGTGTCATGGATTTAAATTCAACTTATCTCTAGTATAAATTAAAATGTTACTGTCACCACCAGACTGAGCCCGGAAACCATAACTGTGGCTATTTAGCACAGTCTATTTTAAATTCAGGAAAAAAGCCATATACCTAAATATTTTATGGCTAATTGCCATTTGGCTTCAGATCTAGATCTCAGTATTCAGGATAATGCTTACTATTGCTATTGCTGCATGCCATTGCTTCTGAGTATTTGCTGATACTGTGTTTAGAAATGTATTTTTCCTCTTTTGAGGAAACTGCACCATCTAGAAGGGCAGTTTGGCCTCCACACGGGGTCAGGCATTTGAATCAGCATAAAGATAGTCTGCTGCATATATTTTGACTGATTTTTTCATGGCAACTCTGCTTCTTCCCTTGCAGTGCTATGGGGAAATAAAAACTTGCAGTAGGCCAGTGTAACGATTGTCTGAACATATGTATCCAGCTCTAAATTCCAGCATAATTTAAAATTTTTGCCGCTGATATATGCACTTTCAGTCTGTGTGAAATGGTCTGGGTATCTACAGCAGAAATAATTTTCTAATAAGACTGCTACTAGTATGGAATCGTGGTCCAGACATCAAGTGTGGGTCAGTGTTGTTGCCTAGCCTCCAGACAATGAGGCCAGGGTTGATCTTCCTCTAGATCACCTTCTAAAACATCTACCAGGAAAGCTTATCTGAATGCCCAAAACGGCTTAAGCTCAAGCAGGTCTGTGCAGACAGTTCAGTCATAAACAGACTGGCCTGTGTGCAAATACCGGCCAACACAGCCTGCTCTGGTTAGGCTGCAAAAATACCATGTTACCGGCAATTCGGGGGATTGTCTTTAGATGATCCAACTCGCAAAAAGCCTGGGTTTGGTCTCTTCTTTCCCCAGAGAACTCTGTTCTACGCTTGCAGGTCCTCGTCCCCATCAGAGCTCAGCTGTACCTGTTATCCTGCCTCCTTCTGCCCTATAGCCCAAAGCGCCCCCATCCCTCTGAGTCCTGTTCCTCTTCCCTGCAGCGTGTTTCCACTCTCTTGAACTCTCCCCGGTCCCTCTCCGTGCTCTGCACCGCTGAGTTTGAAGGCAGCAAAGGCGGCCTCTCTTCCCTGCAAGCAGTGGGAGACCCTTCTCCTTACAGTGTTCTCCTCCCCTCCAGCTCCCCGGAACGCCTGTGCCAGAGCCGCCGCTGGCCTGGCTGGCTGGCCGGGCAGGCTGCTCGCACGAGTGCTGCAGAAACCCAGTCGGGGTGCAGGCCCCCGGCTCACGGGGTGCCCCCGCGGTCCGGCGGCTCCGCGCCGGTAGCGGCGGGAGCGGGGCCGGCGCTCCGGGAGGCACCAGCAGCACCTAGCGGTGACAGCCGCGCCGAGCGCCCGCTCCGCCGAGCACCCGCTCCGCCCCAGCCACCAGCGGCCGCGTCTCTTCCCCGTGCGGAAAGGGCGTTTCTCCAGCGGCCGTGGCTCTGGACAGGGTTACAGTTCAACACCTCTGCGAGCAACTGTGATGAGTCTTGCCACGACCTCGGCCTCCGCCAAGCCCAGAATAGGAACCCGGTACATCCTCTCTTTTGGAGACTGGAAACAAATTGTTTGATACAGATCACTTCACATGCAAAACCCTGACTTTTCCCATGACGTTTCTCTCTTTTTCATAGAATTGTAACTGTACCGCTTTGCGTCACAAGCCCTTTACTAAAAGGATTTGAGGCTTGTCATTGTCTGGCCAGTGATTTCCCAGATACCATGCTGTGTAAAGGCATTAAGGTGTCAGGACCTGACTATCCATGGAAATAGTACAGAACTTTTATTTATGTGCATGTTTTATTAGTGATTCTTTGAGCAATGCATACACACACATGACCAACAGAACTACTCCCAGCCTTGTGGGGGAAACAGCAAAATAATAGCAGGGAAATGCTGGGAGATTTTAGGACAAACAATCTTTTCTTTAATAGAAAAGTACTTTCCATTATATCTATTTAAATGTTGACAGACATTTATGTGGTCTTGTGCTACTTACTGTTCAATGCTCAGTGCTGCATCTGGAAGGCCTAGGAGGAGGAAAGGTTGAGCTGTCTTCTGGAAATTACATGTGTAATTGTGGCATTTGGTGAGGTGTTCTGTCCCTGAGACTTAGATAACCAAATGACTCGCTCTACAGTAAAACTGAAAAAGAAGGCAAATAGTGTCCCAGCACAGAGCACAACCTTCACTGTGTTCTGCTCTGTCCACTCAGGCTGCTGCACATCATTATTTAAAATTCAGTTCACTAAATTGAAAGATATCATCCTGCATATTAAGGAAATGGAGGGACAGTTATTTACTATTCACATGTAAATTAAGACAATATTCTAAGAAGATACTACCACAAAAAAACTCAGCTAGAGGGTAGGGTTTTTTCAGTTTTAGGAAAGATGGGGAAGAAAAAAGAGGCACAAATATGATGCCACTGTGAATGGGGCAGTTTGCTCAGCACTTTCCAGACTATGCCTGACCCAAGCCTTCTTCCAGAGGTTGAGTTTTGAGCAGAATACATAGCTACATTGCAACTATTTTGTATCCTTTACCTGTCCTATGCTTTCCAGTGTGAATGGAAAAGCAGAATTTAAAATGGAAAGCAGATAAAAAATGTTATGCATATAAATAATGTATTGACTGTTTCATTCAAGGTATCAAAAATGCATTGCTGCATGAGCAGATGTAGTGATATAGTTCCTTGATTAAGGAAGAACTGAGAAATTACGAACAGGCAAACAATTACATGTTGTATAACGATCATCTCAGTGGATCTATGCAGTTACTTCTCTGAGATGCGAATTGGGAGCACACCCACTGCCACCACAATTGGCTGTCATAGCACTGATGAGCCATCATACAATTACACTGTTTTTATATAGCTATAACATACCGTCAATATGAATGACAGGATCAGTTTACAGAAGGAAAAAAACCAGCCTTATTATGTATGCACACATACATATGCAAAGGCATCAGTGCAGGCCATTCTATCTGGGGATTCAGCTGATAAATAACTGAGGCTCTTATCTGGCGATTTTTAAATGTCACTAGACCAGCCCAGATGTGTTTTTATCCTTTGACTGCCGGGCTGCTTGTCCATCAGCAGGGTCCATCCTATGGCTTTATGCGGTTGCCGCTAACGGCGTTCAGGCGTTGTGCATCCCCGCGGGGACAGCGCGGCACATCAGCCTTCCCAAACCCACGGCTGATGCAGCTCCCCTTGGCCTCGCAGCGATTCCCCGCGGGCGGCCCCCGGGCAGCGGTGGGGCCGCGGAGGGACAGCGCTGCTTCTCCCGTGTGCTCCGCGCCGCGTACGCTCCTCTCGTCGCGGATTTTCCGCCGCTGTCTGCGCTTCGGCGTGAGAAAACTGCCGCTTCCCTCCCCGGGTTCATCTCGACCCCATTAGCCCCCGGCGAACAAGGGGACATCGCGACGGGGAGACGCGGCCACAGCCCCGGGCCCGAGTGAGGGGCTCAGTCACGGGCGGGGGCCCGCGCTCCGCTCCGGGCTCGGTGCAAGCCCTGGCCGGGCGGTGTGTCCGGGCGGCCGCTGCCCCGCGGCGCCACTCCAAGCCCCAGCGCAGCCGCTTCCCCGCGCCCCTCTCCCATCACAGCCACAGCAACGCAGCCGGCCCTGCCCCTTCCAGCAGGGAGGGAAGAGGCTGGATTTAAACACAAACATCGCTCCGCCGCTCGGTGGATTATTTTCGCTCTTGTCTGGTGCCTCATCTCCACCCTCAGCCCTCTCCACGCCGGCGGCACTCGAACCTGCCCGCCTGAAAAGTGTGCCGTCCCCCATCCCCGACCCCCTCCTCTCCGGGCCAGCCCCACCGGCCCCCCTCCGCAGGGTCCGGCCGGGGAGCGCCGCTGTGCTCCGCGGGACCCCTCGCCGGCCCGGGGAGGCCGGCTGCGACCAGCGGGGTGGGCGGCGAGGGCGATTCGCTTGCTAGAGAAATGCCCTGTTGAACTTTGAATATATTAGTTGACATCAGTGCGAGTGGGGGCTGCCAGCCCCTAGCTCCCTCCTCCTTCCCTACCTCCTCCTCCTCCGCCTCCTTCTCCTCCTCCCCCCGGTCTCCGATGGAAAGAGTTGAAGCCGTGCTGATAGGAGCCGCCTGGAAGAGACAGCGGAGCGCCTGGGAGGACTTCGGTCCCAACTCCGGCCGCACCGCGGGGACGCTGCCCGCCGCCGCTCGCATGGCCCGAGGCGGCACTCCCTGAGCGCCGG
>VXBT01003828.1:1252899-1331640 GCA_013400235.1 Oriolus oriolus
CTCTGCCGCCCCCGGTGCAGCACCCAGTGATGGGGGGCCGGGGGCAACCTGCGGGGCGTGGGGGTGTGTTTGTGCCCGGCGCTCGGTGCGCCGTCCCCCTGCCCGCCGGGGAGCCAAAGGGGCTATTTTTTTGTCGCTGTGTTCGCAGTCCGGCAGCGCTGGAGAGCACGCTAGCTCGGAGGTGGCAGTGGAGGTGGTTCTTTTTCCTCCTCTCCCCGCCACCTTCCCAGCTCTTCCTAAACCCGCTGAGGGGGGCTGTGGCGGGAGCGAAGGGGTGCAGTGGTGGGGAGCCGGATAGCCTAGACGCAGGGATATTAATGATTTTTGTTTTTCAGATGGTAATTTGTCTTTGTGGTAGGGGTGGCCCATTAAATTTCAGCTCACGTCCTGATGGAGATCAAAAGCGAAGGGGAGAGGGAGAGGGAAGCAGAGAGCCTTGTGCTGCTCCTTAGCTCCACGCATTGTTAGAAACTTATGGGGAGTGTGTGTGTGTGGGGGGGGTAGGATTTCCAGAAACAACCTTTGTCGATCCAGCTCCAATACCCACACCGAAGTTGGAGACCTGTATTTTCCAGCACTACCATCTGCTCCTGGTGCTGCCCAGGAGCACGCTTACTGTTACGCCTCAGAGGAAACAAACAAAAGGTGTGCTTGCCAAGTCGGTCCTGAACCTGTCTCTTCATGGGCTTTTAGGTGGAGCACAAGTATCGAGGAGTATCTATGTCCTAAAGGTTCACTGTCCTCTGTTGGCTCAGTTTATACTCTTAGATAATTTCCTGTCCATATAAAAGGTCTCCAAACATGGTAGATGCCAGGTCCTGTTTTGCTGGGGTTTTTTTCCTAATTTATTTATCTGTTCTTGATTGGGGTTTACATATATTTTTTTCCCATTTCTTTTTTCTTCAAACTATTTATGTATAGATATATCAGTTAGGAATCACAGTAAAGTTTCATTTTTTGTTGTGCAAGTGTTCCCTCTCATTACAGAAAATACTTCTTTTCCTAAATTATAGCCTGAGCTGCAAGAGGTTTGATGTCTTTGCCTCTGGATGGGTTCAGTGGTAGGCTAAGACCCCAAGATGACAGCACTGTGAACAAAATAGAAACCAACTAAGCTAGAAGTTATAATGGGCTTTGATTCTTACTGCTGCATGAGATCAGTAGAGATCCCAGGTGAGCAAAGGCAAGGAGGAGGAGTGAGGGTAGCTGGAACAAACTACTCATACAGAAAAGTACTCTCTTGGTTATACATCTGATTTGTATGCACTCAAGGCAGAAAACTGGTCATAACTGCAGAGAAAGTGGCAGTGGATAAGAAAAGTCCTGCTGATATTTAACCAGATTTTTAGCAGAGATTTAATTTTTAAACAGACACTTGAATCATCCATATCTTTCATTTTTTTTTCTCCTTTTGCACTAAAACTTTTCTGATTGGATTGGATGATAAGTAGACTCTGCACTAGGCAATAGTAGGGAATCTCTGTGTTTTATGTTATGCCTCTTGCATTTTCAGTGAAGTCTAGGCAAGTTGTTCTGTTTTTCTCTCAATCTTGCTTGCTTTCCTTAAAGAGGCCAAGTTTTTGTCCTCCCCTGCCAGGGACATGCTAATCCTGAAGTCATGGGGGAGAGAGAGATCCCACCCTTCAGAATATAGATATTTGCTTTGTTCATCCCCCCCAGCCTGTTAGGCTGATGGAATTGGCAGTGGCTGCCCTCTGTGACCTCCCTCCCTTCCTGCAAAAAGCTGGGGCAGCCAGGGAGGAGAAAATGTGCAAACTCCAGCAAGTGAAAAAGCACAACCCCAGAGGACAAAAGGCTTGAACAGGGAGATGCGGGGGATGAGGTTCTGCGTAGAAAATAACTTTTAGCAAGCTGGCCTTGATCAGTTCACATTGACTGGAAATGATGGCATGGGGATGGGTTCAGTAGGAATGCGGGTAGCCCAACAGAAGCTCGATACAAGTGGTGCCATGGAATTTTAGTTGCTGTGCAGTTAAATGAAAAAAGTTCCAAGACAAAATGGCTTTGGTTGTCCAGTGTGATTGCCCTTTATTCTCCAGGCCGACAGCTGACCTGGGTGACCATACCCCCAGACTATGAACTCTTTTCTTCTTACCTTGCAGTCAGTTGCAAAAGTGCTGCTTGACTTGGGCTGAGGCATGATAAGGGCCCTATTAAAGAGAAAGTTGCTGGAGAGCAGGCTCACTCTGTGATATTAAATATGGCTCGAACAATAGATTTCTATTTTAGTCAGGATGAATAATCATGCGAACAGACATACTAGGGTTAAATAAGACCATCTGCATGAATATATCCTCTTGAAAACAAATAGATGCCGGGCAAAGTTTCAGCGTGCAGCCGGGGCTGTTGCCTCGCTGTTCGGCAAAAGGGGGCAGTATCCAACAGTGCCAGGGAGCGATCCGCTGCTGCCGCCTCCCTGTCTCGAGCGCTGGCTGGTGCGTGCTCTATCAACTGGGATCTGGGAATTTAGGGTGTTATCCGGTAGCCCATATTCAGGTGATTCCTTGTAAAGACATCAGAGAGGTTAATTGACTGTCTGAAAGATGCAAGATCAAAGCTGTAATTGTTTGACTTTCTGGTTGCATCACTTCCATATGCTGGTGAACGATTGGAAATTAAGGACAATGCTGTATGATTGCAAAACTAGTTTTATTCTCATTTAGTAGGCTGACAGCAGTAACCTTACCCTGTTTTTACTGTACTGATTTTAGGGAAAGCATGATGAAGCCCTAGCTTTGGATTGCTGTTGGTTTAAATGCCTTCCAAGGAATTGTCATCACTGTTTTCCATAGTAAGAAAACCAAACATTTTCTTCTCTGAATTTAACTTTCTTTGAGAACTCATTTGTTTCCAGCCTAGAGAAATATATTGATCCATCTCATAAAATACTGGTTTTAGAATGCATTTCAAAGCCTTTTCACCTTTCATTTATCTATATGCCTGGATTATTAGATTAGCATTTCTTAGTTCATTTTTTACTGGGAGCCATGAGCAATTTTACTGAGGATCTGTCACTGGAAGGCCATGCACCGGACTCCAGCTGTGTTAGGTCTAAGTGTTGCTCATTGCCTTCATGACAAGAGCTGCAGCAGCAGAGGCAGACTGGCCCCAAGAGAGGGGACATGCTGAGGAGTAGGGAGTTGGTCATTGTAATGCGAAGATGTTCCACTGCTGGGGTAGTGCCGGGATTGAGAGCTTAGGTGCAGTCCAGTGTGAAGTCTTCAACTGGATCTGCCTTGCTGCAGATCATGCCCATGAGATAATTTCTGGTATAAAACTGAAAAAGGGAAATTTAATTACCTGCAGAGAGTAGTGGAGGCAATTCAGAATGGTTCTCTAGGCATAAAATTCATTGGTGTTCATTGTGTAGCGGCTGTGTAAGTACCAAATCACACTGAGATCGCAAAGTCAGTCTAAAGTGATGATCTTACCTTTTACAGGCTGAATACTGTGAAGGTGAACTGCCACAATTTTGGGCTGGATCCTTGTGATTTAGTCCAGGAGACAAACCATGGCGTCTTGCACTATCTCTGCTGTGCCCTGAAATGGGCTGTGTCCGAGTGTTGTTGCTTCTGAGGATCAAGTCAACAGCTCTTTGTTATTGTTCTGTTACTTAAGGAAACAAAAACCAACTCACTGAAGGCAGTATGTCAGATAGTTTTATTGTAGGGATTGTTTCTCTTGCTTTTAGACTGCTGACTTCTCCAGTGTGCCCAGTATCAGGACTCATCCTATCTCTGTCCATGGTGGCAATTTTCATTAGTTTCAGTGGGAGCTGGGTGTGAGACTTTGACAGCTCTTTGAGCCTGCAACTTGTGTGGACAGTGCTTTGCTTGCTGGAGATTATTCTTCAAGCACAGTTAACCTCAGTATTTATTTCGCTGCTCTTCTCATTGTTGTCCAAAAAAAAAAAAAAAACTGCATGACAGCAGTTATTTCTTACCCCAGGCTCAAACCATGTGAGCAAAGTGCAACAGAGCTCTGACAGCACAACTGTGACTTTCAGCACACACAGGGTCTCCTTGACTACAGCGCCGCGACTCCCAAAGTTGCCTCTGTTTCAGAACTCATATAAAGCACAATTTTTTAAGGTCCACAAAAAATCACTCAAGGTGATTTTCTGAAGATGAGCGTATCAGTAGTAATACTCCAGAAGCATTACTGTTATCAAAAATGTATCTACAAACCAAGCAGGTTTGTTTTGTTTCTGAATGTAATAACTTGGGGAGGTAATTTGCATGTGAAGGATGTTACCAAGTTACAAAGTATGACTCTGAATTGGTAGCAGGGCTATTCATGTGCTTGTAATTAAACATATACCAAAGCACTGTGCTGGTTAAGGACTGGTGTGTCTTTATTTACTTCTTAGTGAGCGCTAAATGAGACAATAAGTAAACATGCTGATTACTAGTTTTAATCCCCAAATCAATTGTGAACACCTTGGGTGTTTATAAATCATATGTGTAATTTCATTGGTGTTCAGAAAGGGGTCATTTGTGGAGAGAGCACTGAATATTTTCTTCCCAGAAGCTGCTGTGAAGGAGCTTGATCTTACAAGGTGCTGCATGTTCTTCATTGTTGTTAACGCGTCTCCGGGAAACATCACCCGGCACGACCAGACCCTGATAAACACAAACTGTAGCAATGTCTGACCTCTGTGGCTTTGTTGAGCAGGCGAAATGCTTATGGGCTTGTTAGTCTAGATAACATACTCCCTATTAGGCTGTTGCTGCAAGTCAAATAAATTGCAGCGTGCCAGTTTCAAAGGTTTGACTTTATCCATGGTGCAGCAACACGTGACCAGCCGGGACATAGCAACCTGCAGAGAAGAACCACAGTCATCAGTTTTATTTCTGCCAAATACTGTGCTGCACTCAAAAGCTTCATCATATCTTCAGACCCATGAGGCAAACCCATTCCATAATTGGGAATATCACGTGAGGATCTGGTGATGCTGAGTGGATCCTCCAGTAGCCTTGAACCCTCTGTGCTATGGAGGACGTACTCTGATGCCAGATACTCTCAGATATTAAACAGAGATGCCATCTGCAGTCCTGCAGAACAGCCCAGCTAAGTCCTGCACAGATGATCTGTAAGCTATTTGCAATTTAAGAGTTTGTGGCTTCTGAAGTTTGGATATTTTGCAGATTGTTTGTGCCACTGTCTTCAAAAACTGTTAGCTTTTAAGACAAGCAGATGGCTTTAACAAAATATATTTGCTGGCACCTGGAACAGGTGGATCTGGAATCAATTTATGCAGTGTAATTTTTTCCACACCCCTTTTGGAATAATTTTGTACCCTGGAGCCACCTAAGGTGCTTATTATGTAGCCAATAGGGAACAGCTTCTGTCTGACTACATAAGATTTTACACATCTTTTATAGCTAATGCCTAGATTGAAATGCAAAATTTAGAGCTGGGAGTGCATGTGAATTTGTGAAACTCCCTGGAGAAAATGTGGGTGCATGTATCAGTGAATGAATTATGCTTCTCCACAGACAGAGAGAGCTTTTTTTTGGTGGTAACAAATGCCCTGCGTTCAGTGTTTGTCATTTTAAAAGCACTATTTTTCATTTCAAGTGCAAACCTTGTGCAAACCTTGTGCAGGTTACTGATGTAGAGTGAAAATGAAAAAATAGCTTCAGTTTTATTTGAAAGGATAACAGAATGAAAATTTCTTATGTGGTATGAAAGTGTCCTCACTCAGAGATCAAATTGGTGGTTCCAAAATATGGCTGTGACAGTTATGACTAGTTTTGTGGGAAGGAAGCAGATCCTGCCTGTCTTTTCGAAGGGCAGGAAACAAACTTCCATGAGACCTTGGCCACATTCTCATTCTTGCAGCAGAATCAGGGACAACAAGCTTACCCAGCTGCGTGGATTCATAGTAACTTCAAAGAGGTTTTGAGTGGGTGCTGGGGAACCATCTGCACAACTCAGAGGTAGGATTAGGAACTAATTCTGGGAATGCTCTGGGGCCAGCCTCTTAAGGGAAGAGGAGTCTGACTATGGATGGCCTGTTGGGCAGGTTTAATTGCTTTGCTGTGTTGCTTGGCCACGTGGTAGTTGCTTAGCCTGCTGTTTCAGCTAAAGGTTGCTTATTTATCTCCTATGGTGCTGATTTACAGCACATCAAAGATAGGGGGAAAAAAATAAGACAAGAAAGGAAAGGGTAAGAAGTTCACTCTGGATAACTCAGTTCAATAGGATAATACAGTAAATTCAAGAATGCAGAGAGAGATGCTTTTGGAGCCTGTATATATAACACATGGAAGGAAAAATTGGCTAGGTCTCAGAAGTTTGTTAGAGTGATTACAGATCCCTCTGCCCTGCCTCACGTTCCTTTCTCTGCTCTCCCTTCCTGATTGAAGATGATTGTCTGCCAGAAGGAGATTTTCAAACACATGGTTTGGACAGGGCAATCAGTCTATATTTATAAAACACTTAATATTTCACTCTCTGGCCTTTTTGGGGTCCACTCCACATATGAAGGGCATTTTCATTAGAACCACAAAGCTGAGACTCAGTGTCTGCCTGTGTCCAATGCACTCCTCCAGCCTAAGAGAGCTTAGCTTTTAGTTGCAATTGCAGCTTGTAACCACCTACTTAAAATAAAAGACAACAAGGGGAAGAATATCATTAGTGGCTTGTGGTAAGATAAAGATATATACTTACTCAACATGAGCAAAATAGGAATATACACTGTAACCGTGTGCTGTTCCAGTACTGACAAAGGATGAGGTGAAGTTACACATAATATGAAAAATTTCACAGTTCCTGCTTTGTGAGGATAATCAAGTGATATAATAGTACAACTTAGCCTTATTTCCATTTTAACATCCATGCTCAGCAGTCAGAAGTAATAATCATCAGGGATACAAAGTGAGGCATAAAAGGACTGTGGCCTGGAGAATTTTGGGCTCATCTGTTAAAGATACCATGAATAATGATGCAGATGGGTAGCCAGGTAGGGTTGCCAGTGACTGAAATCTGTACAAATTAAACTCTGAGGTCTATGAAAAGCTGGTCTTACATGACTTGCTGAAGGTCACAGATTGTGTTAGTGGCAGAGGCAAGGTTACAAGCCCTAAAAACACTTATTCAAATACTTAATTCTGTATGTAGTTAAATCCTATGAATGAAATGTTTCATCTTGTTGCTTTCCTGCATCAAAGCCCTAAACTTGTGCCTTACAAGACTATGCATTTATCTCCATGCTAGACATTGCCAGTAGGTAACTTGATTGTGCAAATCCTTTACTCATCTAAACAGCTCGGTGTAAGTTAGTGTGACTATGGTTTGAGAAAATAAGTACCCTGCTTGCATGTGCACTATTGGTCCCAACATTTTCAAGATGAACTAGGGATTACTCCTCTATTTTGCATTTTCATATGCATACCAGACATGCATCTATACAGGTTGAAATAAAACAAAAACAAGTGATTAACATCTTTAAAATTTAACATTTTCCCCCCTTAACCAACAGAAATTGTTCCCAAGAGAGTAATTTACTAGATACTTCCTGTATTTGCCTAGGACTGTACATCAGGAATACAAAACATGATTTTGCTAATGCTATGTGTTCCCTCTAATGAGTCTTTGAAATATTAAACCAGCTTACATTGGAATGGGTTTTGCACACCTTCTTGTCTATTGGTAGCTTTGCAAATCCAGGCTTCACTGTTTTGCCTCAGAGAATTATGAGTTTATTATACTCGTGGAATGCTAATAGCACTTCATTTTTCCCCTAACTTTCTTCTTCATATTTATTTATTGATTCTTTATTTGAGCACAGTTTCACAGATAATGATGGTACTACTGAGAATATCTGGTGTGAGTTAATTTTAAGAAGGCTGAAGTTACAATGCCATCCTTTTCTGCCAAAAATTTCTCTGCAAAGTTCATAAGCTAAGGCATCCAAAATGCTAAATTCGTTAAGATTACTGCCAGTGCTATATTTCATTCCTGGTTTCATCAAAACAAAGCACATCAAGGCTGACAAGTTTAAATTGAATTTTGCATTGAAAACTCATGGGCAGATTTGAGGATGATGTACTTTGGGCAAGCAGTCTTTGGTCATTTGGTCTTTACTCAAATGGAGTTCATTGACCTGTGAGAGAACACATGTTAATAGGGTTTTTAGCATTTTACCCTTTACTTTGCATTTTACTTTTGATTCCTGGGATTCTTCTCCATCTGGTCCCTCTTCCCACGGTGATGGACCCCAGAAGGGTGCTTCCAGTCATTTTTTCTGCCTTCCCTGAAGGCACAGAACTTCCCTGAGCCCATTCATGTTCAAGCTGGTCAACTATTCTAAACAAACATCCAATTTTGATTTAAATATTTATGAAGGAAGAGAACATTGTGCAATTCCTCGTTAAGTGTTTAAAATTCAGCAACTCTTCTGATTTTGTTGCCTCTTAGTTGCTAGGTTCTTGGTCTTGTTATGCTCTTATCCAAAGAGGAGAGCATCACATTTTCATGCTGTGGAAGTACTCCTGAACTGCAGTCAAGTAATCTCTTAATTTTTCTGTGATATTTCAGTATGATACTAGTTTTTCCAATGTTTTTTCAATCCTTATTGCTTGATGGCTCTTCTCTGAACTTTCTAAGGATGCTACTGGCCAAAGAAGACAGTAGTACTGACAGCTACAAAGTTTTGGGGAGAACTGGAACAGCAGAGGTTGTAGAGCAGAACTCAGCAGATAGCCAGCAGGAGATAAGGACTGTAAAGCTGGAAGGCAGAAAAAAGTGATGGTGGTATAGGAAGCTCTTGGCATGAGGAGCCTGGGGTGTTACACTCCTGGTGAAGAACTGGAGTAGATGCAGTGGTAAAAGGCAACAGCAGGTTTTGACTGCAGAGGAGGATGGCTTGGAGCTGGGTGGGGATTGCAGCAGGAGCACTGCTTGTAAATGAGAGCGGTATTGTATCAGGGGAACTCTGCAGGGAAATGTCAAAACATCTGTCTGCACTTTGCCTGGGCATAACCAGACTCTCACTCAGGAGCACTGTGATGCAGGCAAGGAGAAAAGAGATGCTTTAAATTAACTGAGGGCAGAGTTCAGGTAGAATTTCTGGTGAGGAAGACATTCCATTCTTGCAAGTTGCAAGTTGTTGTAAGATCTGAGCCTGCAGAATCAAACTCACTTTTGCAATCTGTACAAATTCATGAAGGTGTTACTAATTTCAGTAAAATGACCTGTGGATGAGAGCTTACTGGCCTGAGTTCTTGATTGCTAACACAAGGCAAACAGTTAAATTATTTGCAAAAGTTATACTAGTATAGAGTTCGGCTGCACTAACCTTAACGGGGATCCTTGTGGTTTGAGAGGACTCGAATCTTCCCATAAGTAGTACAATTTCTGTTTTTAGTTTGGAAAGATGTTATCATTTAATGAAAACTCTTTGTTTTCTGGCAGCCTACTCTGGTATCCATTTACAAAGCTCTCAGAGGGCTTGGACGTCCATGGAAAGTTCAAGAGCCCAATTCTACTCACGGATAGACGAGTGCAGCCTCAGTGAAGAGCTCTGGTTGTGCTTGACTAAGGACTGTAATATGAGCCCAAAAAATCAAAGACAAGTTTGTACCTATGGAACCAGATTACATAGGGATGATATTGGTCTAGAGGCACTCTCCAAAATGAGGTCTGCAAAATTATGCTGTTGCAAAACCCAGCACCAAGAGAAGCACTTTCAGTTTTAATTTTAAAAAAAAAAAGTGAAACAACATGATCTCTATTTCTGCTGAATTTTAGGCTTCCACATGCTTGAGCATAAGATGCAGAAGTAATTGATTAGAAACAGAAGTAAAATAATGAGGCTTCCTTTTTTTTTCTTTCCCAAGCTGATTCAACTGAGGAAGGAAAAAAAACTTCTGAAGATTTTACATGAGTTGAGTAAGACTTTTCTCCACAAATAGACCAAATGAACTACTGAAGAGCTTCAGTGAAGTTATCACACCAGCCTAGAGCCAGTGGGATTATTTCCATGGCAGACTTCTACCTGATAGAAACAGGGGTTTAACTTAATGGTATAAAAAACTGTAAATAATCTGATACATGTAGTTCTAATGGTCTAAGATATTTGTCAAAGAGACAAGAGCCTGACCCTGCAACAAGGGACATCAGTAGGAAGAGTTCAATTTATGCAAGTTAAAACTAGATTTTTCATCTTAAAAAACCCCAAAAAGTTCACATTTTGCAGTTCTTATCCAGTGAATATTTGATTTTGAAATTGGCATACTACCTGAGTCAGAGTTGCAGGAGATGGCCCCATGTTTTCAACCTGACAGTGCCTCTTTAAAATGCTGTATAATTTAGGCATCTGTTATTTGTTTTGAATAGCAGAGCTAACATGTCTGTCAGTCACAAAGACTTGATAGACATGATTAGAAGGCAGGAGATCAGGAAAAACCTGTGCTTACCACATCCAACTCTCGCCAGTGAAGAAGTGAGTGGCTCGGTGGCATATTTACAATTAATGTGTAACGGAAAGCTTTTTTAGAAATGTGCTTTGTAGACTGCGTTGAAATGGTGTTTTCTATTATGACCAGTTTCTGGAATAGATAATCATGATTGTAGGAAGCACTTCAAAGCAGATTGATGTCGGAAGATCTTTCACCAAAAACTTCAGCTTCTCTGTAAAACAGAAATCTACAAATGTGTCCGCAATCTGTGTTGTTTCAGCTACAACAGCATTTATTTGATAGAAATGGTCTGCTCTTAATTTCCAAAGTACTACAGAGCTCTTTTTATTTTGCTGGCCCCTCCATTTCACAGAGGAGTTCAAAGGTTGTGTTTCCTTTCTCCCATATCCTTCTAAATTTCTGTTTGGTATTTTTTAAAGGCTAAGATTTAAAGATTATAATGAAATACTGAGCTGCATCTGATAAAGTCAGACACTAATTTAATATATTGGTGGCCAGACTTGCCTAGAAGAGACCGTAACACATTGCCTAGTCTGTCCCCCAGCTCAAACAGCATCAACCAAACCTCCATCATTCAGCTGAACACATGCTCAGCTGAACTCAGCACTAGCTAAACCACGGTAGGACCTGGAAATGCCCTTAAAATACATTAATTTCTGAATTTTCACACACAAGACTAGTGATGTTCCATTTCATCAAGACTGCTAAAAACTTTACTTGTAGGCTAAAGTCTGTAGCTTTGAGAATTGAAGTTTCTGCTTACTAGCAAACACAGGACCAAATGTGAAAAGCCATCTTTCTGGTTGGGATAAAACCAGGTGGTAACAGCGCATTGAACTGTGGTGGGATGCCAGTAAATTATTCTTGGTTTTCAAGGATGTTGAAAAGAGAGGAAGCTTGTGCAGAAAATGAAAGGCAGCCGTAAGAACAAAGACAAGAATCAATTAGAACTGTCTTGCTCCGCTATATTTAGTAGCACATGCAGAGGACAGGAAGAAGAATTTACAAAAAAAGTCGTCATTGTTATTTTGTGCCTTATCCAGCTGTAATAAAACACACCCATTGCATTGTCCTTTACGAGTCTTAAGTGAACAAATTGATTTTTTACCAGGGAAGAAGATGAGACAAAGAGAAGTCAAGTCTCTTGTCTATGCTCATAGAGGGAGGCAGTTCTGCAGCCACATTCTTTTGTGTTTGATAGCAGAAATATGATAGATTCTTTATGTTAAAGCCTTGAAATAGTCCCTGTACATTCTGGGAAATTATTTTTTCCTATAAAGCAAGGCTGAATGCTGTTGAAGGATATATTATGAATACTTATGGTAAGTGTTAAAAAATAAAGTGTTTTTATCCACAGTGTCATTAAATGAACAATTCTGACAATTCAGAATACAATTTATTTATAAAATGTGGTGAGTAAATGAAGTTATCTTATGCAGAGGACTTATTCTGGTTCTTTCTGAAAAAGTACAGATCACACTCAAATAAGCTTCTAAAGCAGGCAATTCTGTGAACACTTCCTTACCATTTTTTTCCTCCAACATAGAAGATTAATAGCCAAGCACCAATTTTGTCTGTATTTTGAGTGAGCATAAATTAATTTACTTAATATGTAGCGTGCTTCTTGCACTTACACATAATTAAATCATATTTGTTCTTAGAAACTATTCATTCTGTGTAAACCTGCTTCCTGAGTAAATATTTCTTTAATTACTAGAACAAATAGATTGGGGGATTTGGAGTCGATTATCACAGCATTTCTTTCCCTGATGTGTGCTTCAGATGTGCACAGCAGAGAGGTTTGCTAAGCACAGCCAGGAAACACAGCAACCAGCTTTTTTGCAGTTTGAAAATACATACATCTTATGAATACTTCACACCTACAGAACCCTTCATTTGGGTATTACAAACTGCTTTGCCATGCTTGGTGGGTATTATTTATTTCCATTCTAGGGAAGGATAAAGTAAAATGGAAAGAGAGACTAGGGCCCATATCCAACATCCCCATGTTGTATTAACAGAAATAGCTGTACTAAAATGTATATGGTTGTATGCTACTTGTGTAGAACAGCAGAGGACATAGCTTTTCCTACAGGCTAATGAGGTACAGCCTCTAGTTTTGGATGTCTGGTAGTGCATTTCTGGTCTCAGGTGTCCTAAAAGCTCAAACCAGATGGAAGTCACGGAGAGTTGGAGACACTAGGGATCTCAGAACCATGCCTCGCCAGCAAGGCACGTCATTGTCAGCTTTGGCTGCTAGGGTTCCATGGTTTACAAGTGGAGTGTGCAGTCAGTGGCAGAGCTGAGAGAGGAGTGCAGGGGTCCAGCTTCCTGGACTTGCTGTGCCAGAACAGAACAATTTAGTCCCAAATTCATATCCTTGTCTTCACTGCACAACTCATCTAGGAGGTTGGAAGCTCTATGTGAACAGTACAACAGCAAAGCCATGTGCTTGTCCTCAGGGTCTCTGTGCTTGCCTCTGGGAAGATGTGTGTATATGTGGGTGTCACTGTTTCCCAGGATTTTTTATGTTGAGACTGTATAGGAGTAATTCCCCAGAAGTTCTGGGAGAAATATGTTTCCTGTGGGAGGAGTGTTTAAGAGTTGTCAGCATCTTCATGTTTCTTAACTGCAGGGTAAGGATTTTCTGATAGGAAAGGGTAGATTTTAAGCTCTGACTTTCTCTTGCTGAGTTAATTAGCCAGAGTTTAAAGGACTTCCTCTCCTGAGCTGGAGTTTCTTATGTGGGAAAGAGAGGTAAGAAGCCATAGCCAAATGAGATCCCCAATTAAGGATGCAGGTGAACAGGGCTTGTAAATGACTGTCTTGAGTCTGAGCAGAAGACTGTGTCTGCCAGTAAAATACTGTTTGGATATACCCTTAATGAAAAGAAAGGGTTTACTGTGGAGTCAGCAGCCAAAACACCCTTCCTGCTGTTAGAGTGCAGCACGTCACATGTGCTGAGCCTCCCCCTGGCTTTTCTTCAAGATTACAGGGAACCGAGTAGGCATTTGGAGGAGACTTTGGAATATCAGAGCTGAGAGGAGCAATGGGATGCTGCGTGATACCGTATTATTTGGAACAGTTCTTGGCACCTGCTTGTCTTTGGATGGGGTGAATTCATAAAACCATCACCCCTTACACATGTACTTACAAAAGTCATGTTTTCTGACAGTTGTTGTTTTCTTTTTTCCTCACTGGAGCTTTTAGATGTAGCTGAACCTGGTCAGAGGATGGACTGTGAAGGAACAAATATATCAGTTAAACAAAAACCTTTTTAGCACCTAATAGCTTTAGAGTTTCATTTCTCTGTGCACATTAGCTCTGAAGGCTCACTGGTCCTTCATGGCACTCGAGGACTCCAGTTTAACAGCAAAGGTGTCAAGTGTCCAAGTAAGTACCTGGATGCTGGTAATGCTAATACAGCCTGTGCCTTGTCAGCTATCACAGCTAGGTGTGCCCACCTGTGCACTGGTTGCATCTCCTGCCTGTGGTGGAAGGGTAACTAAAGAGTGCCTTTATGTGGTTTAGTGTAATCCTCTCAACCACAAGAAGATGCTCTGACTGTGCAATACAGTATCCGCTCAGGGAGTTAATAGGAATTACCTATTGCAATTTAGATTTACATCCTGGATTACTGGGCAATAATTTCCTTTTTGCAGGAAGTTCTAATTGACGCAGAGGTCAGAGGGTGCTGGGACAGGAAGTTTAGACCAGCTCCAGGAGGATGTCTGATGAGTGCTCTCTGCCTCAACTTTCCACAGTGAATGAGGAGTAGAATACATGTAGTCTGTTTTGTTCATTGAGATCAAAAGTTCTTTGGGGATGAGAGTTACTCCATGGATTGCAACTTGTGCAGTGCCACTCATGTGGAACCTCTGCCTGTCTCTGTAACTCAAACAGCAGTAGGAATCCATCTGAAATCCAAGCACCTTGTGGTTTAAATGCTTCCTCTGTGTTTTCAGATAGCAATCTCTTTAGCTCTTTGAGGCATTTAATGAAAATTGTTTTAACAGGACTGCAGCGTCATAGAGAGGATTGTGAATGTTTTCATGCAGTGGGGGGGGTGCAGCCTTACAGTACAGCTGGAGCTGTAGCATTTTACTGTGCTGTGACAGGTAGCATCGATTTTACAGTTAGGTGAGACTGATTTCAAATGTTCCCTTATTGAGTTTATTGGCACCTACAACTAACAGTGTTAAAAGGTTAAATGGTATGTACGTTACACTGCACACAGCCCCAAAATTTGTTTAGAGAACAAAACAATAGTCTCTTGTGACTGGTCCCTTCACCCTATAAAATTTCTATATGTGGATGTCTGTCCTTAATGAGGTTGTTTGAGAACACAGGGTCTTCTTACATCTTCTCTGTGCCTCTTGTGGAGAACATTTCTGGCTGAAAACTGAATTGAAGGAAGGGCAAAATGGATCCTTGAGCTGAACATCAGTGGATGACTTGGAGAACACTTGAAATATCTGGGAATGACCTGGCATTCATGGCTAGCATCAAGTCCTGTCACATGCTCACTCTGCGAATACGAACATGTCCCATGAACACGCCATGGTTCATTACTCAGCCCCCCTACAAAGCAAATAGTACTTCACAGGGATGTTGTAAGACTTTGGTAACTGGGATTTGTAAAGCTCTGGGAACACTTAGTCTGGGCCAGCTACAGAATCGCAAGTATTAATACTGGTTGCATTCAAGTAATTCAGTATAAATGTCACCTACTTTGGTCTGTGGTAACAGTTAGAAAGGGACATGAATTGACTGAGAAAGAGAGATGTGTGCTGTGATTGTTTAAATGCAAACCTGGGAACTGGTGAGTTTTAACTTCTAAACTTACCTCTACCAGCAGCTCACTCAGTGCCTTGGGCAAATGCTGGGAAGTCAGTATCAGGTTTCTCTGTTGAACACAACATTTTCTAGAGTTGTAAGAATTAATCAAAGATTGTTTTAGAGGATTACCTAAAAAGTGCTATGTATTTTAAATGGTTTTTAATCCCTGTATATTAGTTATATGCATAGGAACTAATCAGTCTGAAGCGGAGCTCCCATTTGGTGATTTCCGTTTGAAATGACCCTTTCTTTCATCAAAACAGCAGAAAGGACAGATATGTGCTATTAAAAACAAGATGTTCTAGTTCAAACTGGCAGCATTATCTCTGAAACCAGCCCTGCTGGAGCAGTGCTTTCAGAAAAAGTAGATTCCCCCCAGTTAGCTGCTGCTAACTCTTTCACTTAATTCCCCAAATTATCTGCAGAACAGCTGGCATTAGCCACCCTTACTTCCTTTGATGCAAGAAGTATGCACTTCCCATTCTTAGATTCTTCCACATCTGTGCTCCCAGTAAGAAGCAGTGATCAGCGGTGAGTCACTTTGACACATTGAGTGTCTAGTGTTGGCTTTGCTCCTAATGACATGTGCCAGCCTGGGTGGAAAAAAAAAAGAATTAAAAAAAACATAGACCCTAAAGGCATGATAACTTGAACTATTTCTCTTCACCTCTTCCCAGAGTGGAAATCCAGCTTGCATATGGAGTTTATGAACTGGAAACAAGCTGCTGACTCTGTGGCTGCTGTTGGCGATGAGCCTCCAAACCTCAGCATTCAAATTGAAAGCCAGACCTCTCCAGTGCATTAAGGCTCGCATGCTAGCTGTCATTGTTCAGCTCCCTTTCAGGACTAAGAGATTACAAAGGAGTTGCCAAAGCTCTCTTTCTGTGTTCCATGTTCCTGTGATTCCCTAGATAACCTCACTTTGAAGTAGGCTGCAAATGAAGATGCTCCCCATTCTCTCCTCTCCGAGTATCTATCCAACGGTTACTGAAGTTTCCATCAGCTTGACTAGTTGGCACCAGCTCTGATGTGTTCTGAAATGCTGAGAGAAAATTGTCTTTATAGACTACCCCTCTAAAAGTTACTCAAGAAGATACTGTAATTGTTCCTCCTGAATTTAAAACCTATGGATTGGCTATGAACTTCCAGCTGTCGACCTGATCAAAAGTCCACTGAAATAAAAGGGAGAGAGTGTCTTAAAATTCCTTCCATTGGCTTTGGGTGAGGTTGTCTTTTGAAGATACTTGTCTTCCAGCCTGAACCAAGTATTCTTGAGGACTGTGCATATCTTTACTGCTTCAGAAGTTCTTTCATTTCACTCCTACTGTCATGCCCAGTTCAGTTCCTCTCATTTAGAATGGCTTGTGGTCTGTAGAAGCAGGTTGGTTTTCATTACTGCATCCTACATGGATGGCTACCAAGATTGTATTTTAATAGAAGGTAGAATAGATCAATGTTGTACGGTTGAAGTTAGAGCCAGTAGCATATTTTACCTTTAAACTAGTGAGTGTACCAAAGGCAGTATTTTTCTAAGTGGAACAGGGACTGTACATCTGTTGCAGTACAGCTGGAATACACATCATTAAGGGCAGGGTGTCCTCTCCAGGGCCTGGGTGTAGCACTTTATATGCTGTCCACCTGCGAGGGACTGTTTTCACTTGGCTGCACTGAACTGTGGTCATGGTTGAAAATAAGCAGATTTGTTATTTAATACCTTTGGCAGTCTGACAGAGAGTTTTAGGAAAAAATCTAGAGCACGCTTAGTTGGCATCCTGTTCCCATCAGGAAGGACTCATGTAACAACAGATCCCTGTGCTTGTCCACTTCTGCTAGGGGTGTTATACCTGCTGGAGAGAGAAGGACTTCTGGGGTGTTGCTGTTTGTTGAAACCAGTCTGAGCAGGATAATCATAGTTACTGCTTCTCAGAAAGAGCCTTTTGGCTCTGGCTGCCCTCTTTGGTCAGGGATTTGAGGATAATGTTTCTCGGCCTAGAGTTCCTGATGAATGGAAGTGCTGCTGTGTTAGCTTCTCCTTAGAGGTTGTGGATCTGTTCTGCTGAATGCAGGAGGGCAGGTCTGCCATTTTTCTGTCAGAAATCCCTCCAAGAGCAAGAGCAAACTTCAGTTGAATTGCCTTTCTTACAGGCTGGTAAAATTATGTGGATCTTTTGGATGGAAACAGGCTGAGCTCCAACCTTTCTCATGCTGTTCACCCTGTAACCTCTGTTCCTTTCCTGGTTCCCATGTGCATTGTCAGAAATGGGCAAGCTCCCTTCTGCTGCTGGCTGGGCTGCTGCTGACAGGACTGCTGCCCTCCCAGCAGGGCAGGGCCGTTCCCTCCCTCTGCCCAGTCCCTGCAGGCCGCAGTGCTTGGATGTTGTCCTTTGCTTTCATCCTCAGAGCCGTACCTAATCCAGTGATTACAGCTGTTTGTGTTTCACCAGAAAACCTCCCCATCTGTCTGGGGGGCTGGTCAGGGTGGTAAGGGAATGAGGAGTTTTCAGCTACTCCAGCCTTGGGCTGAAGTACAGACTTTTAATGACATTTTCTCCTGAATGTTAACGTTAGCTGTTTATGAAGCCAAGAATGTGTCTCTTCATGCCACTCAAACACTTTACTGAGGGTGAGGGCACGATTAGTCATTCAGCAGGCAAACATCTGGTGCTTTTGTGTGCCCCGCAGCTCTTCCTAGTCGGGAGGCCTCACCTCGGCCTGGCTAAGCCAGGAATGTGTTACCACGGGCATTTTAATTTTATGCTTTTAACCACCATCATAAATAAGCAGGGAGTAAACCTTGGTTTCTCATGTGGTCTTTTTGTATCCTTGTATTTCTAGATCCCAGCTCATTCTGGACAACAATTTGTCTCTCTAGGTATGGGTAATTGATCAGAGAAATAGGATTTTCAGAGAATTCCTAAGCCACTAGCTCTGTCCTTTCATGCAGATTAGGCATCAGAAAACCAGGGAGAATAAAAAATGTCCTTATACAATCTCTGCTCCTTTCCTTCCCTTCCCATTCTTGGCTTCTCTTCTGAATCTCAGAGTCACCCTCTGAACATGGCAATTCATGGCTGATAGTTGAATCATTGCAAAACCTCCTCCTTTTGTTTCTTTCCCCTGACATTTTTTCCTTCATCTCTGGTAACTCACATAGGCTTTTAATTCTAGAGTGACAACAAGTTTCTTTGTTTTCCACAGATGGGGAAACTTCCTTTTCCAAATGCCTCTCTTTATTGCTCACCTGAAGTAACTCCAGCTCTTCCAGCTCTTAGCACATCTTTTGTCCTGTCTGTACATAAAGCTGCTCACTTTGTCTTTTGTTTGTGTCATGCCATCTTCTAGAAGCAGCGTGAGATGTTCGATGGGCTCTTAGTCCACCTAGTCTAGGGCTGATGCAAAGTGTCTTGAAGTTAGGAGCCTGAGCTGAAAGTGTATTACAGCTGCTAGGAATGCAGACAGTGTTTGTAGCCAGAGCCCGGAATTGCTCCAGGTATCTCAGTAGATCTTAATCACAACCTGTTTTCTTCATCCAGGCATAACTTCCAGGCACACTCAGTCTCAAAGAAACAAGGTGCAACTGCTCTGTTGTTCTGCAAAGTGCAGGGAGGTCTAGTTAAAGTGATCCTCGCCATCATTTGGCAAGTAAAATCTCTGTGGTGAAAAGGCTTCACTTGCATGGCATTTTGGTAATTGCAAGGTGACAGTCCAGCACATTGTACAGGGAGAACTTTTACTCTCTGTGTGTTGGGTAATGCGCATTTATTATCCATAAAGGGGGTCTTAACCTTTTAACCCAAAGAAGAATTATTAGTAAATCATAAGCTAACTAGAGCTGGAAAAGGCTGACAGCCTATCCACTTTATCTCTTGCTATTGTGGGATTGTTCCCTACAATGCATTTTCTCCTGTTGGCTTTAAATAACTAAGCATCTATTGCTTCCCTGGGGGAGGCATATCATTGACCAGTAGTGCCCAGTGTCTAACAGCCAGCCTAAACTTTCCTTAATTTCTTGCCCCTTCCCCAGTTAACTCCTTCTAGATTTTTACATTTTTCCAGTGTTTGTAGATGGTTCAGTTGCTACTACACGTTATGACAGTGATCAGTAAGCATCATTCTTATAAATTGCAATTTAATACAACTACAAGCTTCACTTCTGGAGATGTACATCTTCAAGGGCCACTACTTAATACTCAGCTCAAACTCCAGCATGTCCTTTGTTAAGCCATCTTGTGCATCTTATGGGCTCTGCATAAATCCTTTTTTTCAGATACCTTTGAAAATGTGGCACTACAGGCTTGGGACAAGATGAGTCCATGGAGTGGAAAGCCACTAATCCCCTTTTTTGATATGTTTTTTTTTCACCTGAACCTGTTTATTTCATTGCCCTAGGAAAGTGATTTTGCTTGATAAGTCAGGACAGCTTCTGAATGGAGGCTTGTGCATGATTAGTACAGATTGCTGTCCCCAAACTGTGTATGGGGGTGTGTGTGTGGTACAAGGGTGCAAATGTAACTGAGATACTTCAGTCTTCCCAGCTGTGAGTTAGGGGTAATGTCAATTGCAGGTACAATTTAAAACTTCACAAACCAAATACTAATCACTACTGTGTCAAATAGTGCCTTATCTTCAAGATAGGCTCAGCTACCACCAAATCCTAGAGAAGCCTTTCCTTTTGTCTTTACCAGATCTTAATCTGAAAGGTTTCAGAGGAAAATACTTCTTTTTAGGCTATCTTTGCCATCATTCAGCCTGATAATTAGGCTACCATTTTCTTTTATTTCAGCTCAGTGACCAAGCAATCTGGAATTACATATCAACCCCTGTTTCATATATTTTATGATTCATTGTAATTTGAAAAGAATCCTTTTTGGAAGCCTGAAATTTTACTGGTGGCTGAAGATCCAGAAAATCCATTTGGAGGAAGAAGACTAGTAAAGTAAGAGAGGATAAAAAGCATCACTGGCTGTGTCTTTTGGTGTAAATCACACTCATTTCATAAAAGTCTTGAACACATCTCTTAAACTTTAATACCTGAATTTTAAGCCCAGCAGTCAGTGGAGTTTTTAGCACCAGCCAGAGAGTGCTCATAGTTGGCAGGCAGATGGTCCTTTCCTCTCTTTTACATTCTTTTAACGCACTATCGCTGCCAGTTGGGCATTTGAAAGCCTCATTAATTTTCCTTGCTGTTTGGCAATAAGACCTTGCTTGTTCCTTGCTGTCTTCCATTACTGAAACCTGTGAAGTTTTCAGATTGCTCCTACCTGTTGCTTTGATGTGGGGCTGGATTATTTGCCTTGCTCAGGAACCAAGTGATGGAGATGTTGAGTGATGTAGAAACATGCTGGGATATGGTGTCAAAAGCACAAGTGGTTGGACTGCGGAGAGGAGAAGTTTGGTGTGTGGATTCAAGGAGGGAATTACAAATGAGAAAGAAAAGGACATGTCAAGACAATATTGGGGTTAGATCCAGCAAATTCAGAGGAAACTCTTTTTTCTGTTCAAATTATCTGTGCTTTGATGTTGTGGAATAGCCAGTGATGTTTTTCTATACTTTCTGGTGGGGTTTCAGGTTTCTGTGAAGCTCTGGAAGTACACTTAGCTACAAAAAAATACTAGTTTTGCTGAACTTCTTTTCTTTCCCCCCATAACAGAGAAATATTTTACAATGTAGCCATCCTTAATAAAACAATTCTGAGAAGTGGCAGCATGGGGCTGCATGTTGAGTGCTTTCGAATGGCTCTGGATCTCATTATCCAGGTTACAGGGTAGATTTTTGATTGCCTGCCCTGCAAACTCATTTTGAGACAGGTGTGTTAAAAATGCATGTGTCCTTGGCTACCTGGAGAGAGCAGAGGTGCTTTGTAGCTCAGAGTTAAGTTAAACGACTAAAGCCTGTATTATTCATCAAGACAAAATCATTTTCTGAATCTGGAAGAAAAGAAACTGTCTTGTCTTTGAAAATCATTTATCTGGCCTTGATTTTCCTCAGGGCAGCAAGTAGAAGTCAAGTTTAAAACAGAGATTAAAACTCTTTTTCAGTGGGATCAAGAAAAGTAAATTGCCAGCAGAACCACTTTTGATCAAATGAGTGTCTGCTGCAGGAATTGACTGTGCTGCCTGTGCAGCACAATGTTACAGTGTTCATCTGCTCTCCAGTCAGTTAGCACCGCTTCGTGCTCTCCTCTTGGTGTGCCTGGCAAATTGAGAAAGATGGATGTGTAAAAGGTTTTGTCTTTCTGGTGTGGACTTCTTGAGGGTGAAGAGCTCACTGATAGATCAGCAGCAGCTGCATCTGTCAGCATGTGTACAGAGAAACCAGAGGTGCTAGGGATTTGTGGTACCAGCACTTCTGCTGATAGCTCGGGAAACCAGCAGTGGCTTGTTCTGTCACGGCGTAAAGAGGACATGCCTGGCATTCTGCAGATCTCTACTTGGGGTGGGATTGTCTGGGTTCTCACAAGTTGAGAAGAGTCAGATACAACCAGATCTTCAGTGCAGAACTGAGGGTGATAATTATTATTCATGTGTTGAGTTCCTCTGCCAAAGGGTAGGATGTTGCTGGAGTCATAATCTTTAAGGGACAAAGTAATTCTGATAATCTGAACTGTTTTATCACGGTCAGTATCCATCCATTTCATGCCTCAGCGCTCTTTGCTTTTGAGTCCCTGAGTCCTGACAGGTGGCAAATTGGATCAGTTTATATTCTTGGTGCCATGGTGAGATACAGAGGAGAATAAATCTCCAAAGAAATGTGTGTTGGGCTTGTGTGTGAGTAGGCACTAAGCAAGATCCACAAGGGGACCAGGACACAGCTGAGGAGAATTTATATGGCAAATAACAAAAGTAATATATTGATTGATTTTCTTGAGCTTTTACACTAAGAGACAGGGGCTGTGGAGAAATTTCTCCATACAAAGAGTTAGGATTGATGAGTTTGGATAATCTGGGTCCATATTCACTTTTGGTCTATCAACCAACTCCTCTCTTTTAAATTACCCTCCTCAGACTTGTTACAAGTAACTCACCAACCACCTTGTGAGACTCAGCACAAAATAATATGTATTTTTTCCCTAAAAATTCAATTGATCTCTTTTAATCCTTGGTGCCAGTGATACCGTTAATATTTTTTCACAGATTCTCTCCTACCATAGTGGTAGGTAGTAAGGAAAAAACAGAAGAGATACAAGGAACACTTTTAGCCTCTTCTCCAAGAGGAAGCATTCCAGGTGTTCCCTATAACAAGGAATGTTCAAGACATCCCGTATTTGAGTCTGCTTGTAATTCTCCATAGCATTTCAATTGGTTATAGTATTCTTTCTCTTGTCTCCTAAAATATTTGTGCATCTGTATTATATACAGTTAAACAGGTACCTGTAACTGTATTGCTGGGCAGGATGGAATGTCTTCTAAGGATAGTTCACAAAATACTTCATCACTCTGAGCGTGAGATAATTTTACCATGAAGAGTATATATCTTGCCTTCTTAACAATTCTCAGACTTGTTTACTTTTAATGGATTAAAGAAAAGCTACTATTTTTCTTACTATTTTGTAAACTGTATTAGTTGTCACTGAGATTCTTGCAATAGCATTTTGTTTGGCTGCTTTCTCTTCTTCATTATATACCAGAACTTAATTGAACTGAATGAACTATACATGAACATAAAGTGGTGATTACTCAGCCCTGCTCGTGTTAATTCCCAAATATAATTTAACAATTTAAAAAAGTCTTAACTTCACTCAGTAATTTTAGAGCATCAATCACAAAATTAATTAAAGCTTTCTAAATACGTCATGCAAATTATGCTTTACACCCCCAAATACATAAATCATATACAATTTATAAGTGTCAGGGAAGGCTTATTGCTGCAGCTGCCTGCGGAACACTGATGTGACTACTTACATCATAGCACCAGAGTGTAATGAGCTACTCTTTGATGGCTGATTCTCTGCTCAGTGGAGGCTGCAATCAAATGTGTTGTAGTTGGAGTCGACCTAGAGTAAGATGTTATCACTCCAGCTGCTCATCTCCAAAATCTTGCTAGAGGTTATTTATTTTGGTTAACATGCTTCACTCATTTGCAATGGGCTAGGAGCACTCATGGAGTCAATTTTTCATGTTCATCTGACAAGTGGTAACATGCTACCACAAGATTTACTGTTGTTTCTTTATTGTCGAGGCATAGCTATTTCTTAGATTGCAGTTGTTGCTGTTTTTATTTACCTTTTTATTAACAGTCGTGTTGTTGAAGTCTTTTCTTCCTCAGCTGCTACTCCACTCTGATAATTCTGCTCTCAAATCTTGTAATCTTCACTTAAATTTTGGCCAGATTGTTTTATCAGTTTGTAAGTAGAATGCCTTTTGAATCTATCAGGTAAGATAAGACACAGGAAAGCTGCAGTATAGTAAGAGTCCATCATTTTGTGATAAGCTCCTGTGGGTTGGGACTTTGGTTCCTCACCAAGGCTGGGGAGTCTCAAGTACTCCACGGAGAAGCAAGATTGGGATGACATCTCCAGACCATTGACCCTGCTCCCTGCTCTTGATAGGTGGTGTGTTGTTCAGTCCTAGCAAGACCCACTGTCATTAGTTGTCTTGTTCCCACTATTCTCACTGGAACATTATTAAAGAAACTCAGCCCTTTGACAGCCAGAAATATTTTCGAAGGTGTAAGCTAATACTATTCAGAGATAGCTTATATAATTCCTCTTCTTGTACGAACACTTTCTTTTAACCTAAATACCTCTTTTATACTGATATATTTATAGTTAGTAATCATCTCCCGTCTCAGCTTTTGTTTTCCTAAACCACTCTAAGCTCATGAGATCCATAAAGTGTCTGGTAGCATGAGTAGCTTTCCTCTGGACCTACTCAAGTTTGAATTCGTCTCCCTTGGGTACAAGATAGAACTGTACTGCACAGCTCCATCAATGCTTTTTCACCTCTGCTAGAAAAATGTTTTTTAATACAATGATGTAGCTTCATTTGTCTTTTTAGCAACTATGCCCTGATAATGGCTCAGGTGCTTGTGAATGCAGTTATAAACCCAGGTCTTTCTCTTTCTAGCCAGTTATATCCACAATATTCTTGCTGGTTTTTAAGTACCATATCTTGCCCTTGCTATATGAAACTTCTTCATTCACACCTCTTGTGTCATGTATGATATCACTGTTCTCTTCTGCATCACTACATTTTTTGAGCTGTGAATCAGCATCACCTTTCTTTAGAACACACTGCTGAATTAAGAGCACATGAGATGTAACACTGCAAGTTATCCTGTAGCACTTGCTGAGTGTCTGCCTCATCTGCAGGGACTTAGTCTGTAATGAAGCCACAGAAGTTCCAGTCAGAAAGTTTCCATCTTTCAGCTTATGGTAGCAGATAACTTAACTCTGAATGTCTTCAGTTAAATCCCCAACATACCTGTCATGTTGGTTTCCACAGTGTTGCAAGCTCTTGTGCTGTGCTGGATTATTTCAGTGTGTGCACACTTCAAGGTACTCAGCATATGCTAAGACAAAGCTGCTTTGCTCAGGGCAGCTTTCCAGCAAGATACTTTTCTAGATGTGCCCATGCAGAATTCTTTGCAGGACTGTAGCCTAAATCACTTTCAGTTTGATTGTGATACAGATGCAGTCTATGTCAGGCTATGTAAGGGTATTTACGCCTCCCTGTGTGTGTAGGATTTGGAGGTCGCCTGCTGTGACCTACTGTCATTCCATTACTGAAACTGGAGCAAGCATGATTTACTTCAAAGCAGCGGAACTCCATATGGACAAAATTTATGCCTATATGGAGCTCTTCAACAAAGCAGGATTTTATGCAATATTACTAAATCTGCTAATCTAGACAAAGATTGGAAATTCCACTTACTGGCAAAACCTGAAGCTGGTCAAATTCCGTATTAAAATTGTCTATTGCAGGATCCCACTGTCCTATTCAGTAATTCAAGTGAGGTTGAGACCAGGGGATGAGTCTGGCCAGTTAATTTACCCTTGATGACAGCAGTTGTGCTGCTGATCTACACAATTGGATTGTGTTTTGGCATTGGAGGGACTCCGGGGAATCTCACGTGATCTGTGCTGTGAAATTAATTTGATAATGCACCATTGTTTTTCATGAGTTTGCTCATTCATTCCCTGCTGAAGCTAAGGCCCTCAGGATCGGATTCATCACGTTTAGAAACCAACTACAGCTTTCCATTTACAGGATGTCAAAATCCCTGTGTGGTCTTTCTCTTAGGGAAAAAACAAAGCACAGCACTGTGTGCAAAAGGAGGCCTGACGGAGGTTTCTGCCAGAGAGGGGCACATTATCATCCCTCAGGCTTTACAGTTTACTGGGAGCACTGTAATCCATAATCACTGCCCCATGAAATACTGGCATCATCGAGTTTCCTTAGAGCTGGTTGTGGGTGAATCTGCAGGTGCTCATTCATGAAGGAATTGATGCAATCCATTCTGATGAACATGAATCCCGCCAGGTTCAGAGGGAAGCATCCAGTCCCTCCAGGCTGCTGTCTTTCTGTATCACGCCTGCAGATTTTAGCTGTGCCAGCTGGAGGCATTGGGCCAACTCCAGCCTTAGTGTAAGTCCATTAACATCAGTGGAGTTGCCTGCACCTACGCAAGGCTAACTTTGGCCCACTGTGGTTAAACTTCTGTCAGTATTTCCGCTAAGCCCTTTTCTTTATTCATGGGTTTAGAAGCTGGCTGTAAAAATATGCTCCATGCTGACATTTGGCATCTAGCATCTCCTCATCCTGGGAGTACAGAGTACGGATTTTCTCCTTCTGTAAAACAAAATAAAACAAATAGAATACTCAAACCCCATTGAGGAATTTTAGTCTGATTTCCTGGATTAGAAATAAGTAGGAGTTTGTTTCAGACATTTTCCTATTCACCTGTGTCTCTGGGGTGGATTTGTGTTAAAGATTATCATATGAATCTGTGAGTACATACAGAGAGTCTGTTTTTGTGTGTGATGCGAGCTTATATTGCCTGTTTTGGTAGTTGGGGTGCCATAACCCTTTTAGAAAATGCAATGTGTTGCTTAGGCCACTGCATCCGTAAATCAGTGGCTTGTGCCAAACAGGGAGCTTCTTTGTGGTTTGAGATCCCTTATCTAAATCACAGCAACTGCTTTCAGCAAGCACAGCTCTGGTTTTCATCTTCACACAGGGATTTGTGACTTGATAAATTTGTTTGTTACTTAAAGTAAGTGTTCATATAGGCTTTTATGGAGACAAATCTCAGTTTTAGAGTTGCTTGAGAGTAGCCCATTGTGGTTTTGCATGGCTGTCATTTGTTGGTGGCCGCTGGTGTAATGTACACAAGCCACATGTGAGTCTGTCATCAGTCTGAGTGAATGGGAGAAGTGTTCACTAAAAATGGGGGGCTTAAATGAGTCAATTTTGCAGATGTTCATGCCAAAGCATATTTACAGGAGCATTCACGAAATTGCCAGGACTTCCTCAGAGGCAGTTCTTTGCCTAAGTTTTTTGGGGTTTTTTGTGGGTTTTTTTTGTCCAAATGCAAATGCTTTAAGGACTACAATAAAATCAGCCTTAGAGCTGTTTGTAGACTAAAATGCATTTGCAGTGCTTGTTAAGAGGAATTTGCTGGAGGGAGTTCAGATAAAAAGGGAACCTGCCCGGTGCTACTGCCAATACTTGGGGGTGAGATCAGCTGAGAAGTGGGTGCAGTGAGGGGAAACTGATTTCTGCACTCAGCTCTGTCCTGGATCCATATAGCTACAGCAGACCACACGAGGGTAATTAGGAAATCTAGGTGTGGAAGGAGTGTGTCTATTGGAGTATTTATCAGTTTCACCAGGATATGGCAAATTTTGAAAGATAGTCATGTCCATGCCTTTTAAACAGCTGTACTGATTTAGGTTGTTACTGTCTCTCAGCTGTTCATTATCTGCTGCTCAGCTGACTGATCATGTAAGTATTCCTAATTTGTTTCAGTACAAAGTGAAACAGTTCATTTAATGAAGCTTTTAATGAAGCTGATAGCAAGAAGGGATGGCCAGATCTTAAAGCACAATTGTTTTCAGAAATAAAGATAGGGCAGTGGCTGCAACATTTGCAAAAGCCTTTGAAGGCGCAGAGGAAGAAGTGATGGTTTGGTTAATATTTTTAAAGACATGTCTTGCCCTATATCCATAGGATATACTATTTTTAAAACATTTTATGGATTGCTTTCTTTCCCTTGTATCAAAATACAAGGTCCTGGAAAATAGAGCCAAAGAAAACAGGGAAAAAAATATGTTCTCGTAAAGTGCAGACTTATTGGAAATTAAATCCAGACATTACAGGAAAGCCATAGATTCAGACCTAACAGTACTCATATTCCTTATTGCAGCAGTGTTTACATGGCCAGTGATGGAAAAACCGCAGTGTTCACAGATCTTCTTTTTTAGACTAGAACACCTTCACAGATTTATGCAGTGTCTTGCCATTTTTAAGCTCATAAATCATCAGTCCTAGGGAACCATATGTCCGTGGACCTGTGGGCAGCAGGACCTTGTTTGGTTCTTTGTAGTAGAAATGTCACAGCCCATCTGCTTGTCCAATTGTGGAACTGTCCTGGTTGGTGTCTCACAGGCAGACGAGCTGCAGGGAGCACTAGGCAGATACACATTTAGTATTAATGCACAATATACAATCTAATACATTTTCACACACTCCTTTGATAACTCTTGTGCTTTAGTTTTCAGTGCTTCTGAGGGTGGGGAAAAATCAGACCCTGAGGGTATGCTGGCTCTTCTTTTGAAGACTCTGAGCTTTGGAGGCAGCCAATGGAAGTTGTGGGGGCTCAGGACCTCTTAAAGCTAAGCCACAGGTTGTGCTGTGTTTGCCCATACAAAATCAGTACCTCATCTGCAAACAGTTCCCTTGCTTCAAAGCAATCCCAGATGGAAGGAGGTGCTTTGCCGTAGGAGTGAGCCCTAGGGCCAGATGACTGGTGTCACTGGAATCAAGGAGGGTGAGATGCCCAGGGATGCATCAGCTCTTCTTGGAAGGGTCAGTCCAAGGGTGTCTTGGATCCTGACAGGATATTTCTGTGTTCTGCTCACCCACACCAGCTGAAATTCTACAACCAAGGGATGAACATACTCTGCTGCATGAAGGTGTATGGTTACATTACATTATTGTTTTCAAAATAGAATGTAAGACCCAATGTTGCCATTATGTTTTCCATATATTTTTTGGTTTGGATCAAAACCTCAAAGCTAGTTTTACTTTTATCTTTAATAAATTTCCCTTTCCAGCTCTGTGTTTCTTCGTTATGGTTTTCCCTCTGTACTCCTGGAATGATTTTAAATATTTGCACAGAAATAAAAACAAGTGGAACTGTTTCTAGGAGTCTCCCTTGTAAAGAAAAGCTTGATATTGTTATAAATGTAGAATGAATAACCAGTTTAACTTTGAAAGCACTTTGTGGTGCTCACCGTATTATAGAACATGTATTTGTTAAAACAATGCAGCATTTTGCATGGCCTCTGGTTTTTACTGCTCCACCCTCTGAACGTCCTTCACTGAGTTTCTGACCATTTTGGTACCTGAGAATATTAGAGTACCTGATGCATTAGAGTGTTATGGATTTGTTTCTTTGCCTATTAAATATATGTCCTAGTTCAACTTGAAATTATATCCAAAATGCAGGAATTACAGGTGATATTCTGTACCCTGAGTAATTCAGAAGGTCATCATAGCTTAATCTAGCTGTAAAATATAATAATTTGTCTAAACTTGTGCAAGTATCTTAAAGTACTGCAAGGTACAAAGTATTCTAAACAGAGTGAAGAGCCATCATTAGAGAGGAAATGAAGACAGCCTGGCTCGCTTGGCCCAGCAGAGCTGAGGTGGAAAGGGGATATAAGTGTTCATAAATATGTCATGAGTGTTAATACCAGGGAAGGAAAGAACTGTTTAAGCTAAAGTACCAGGCTGGCACAGGACTGGGTGTGTATCCATTGGCTGTGAGTTCAGACTGGGAACTGTAATGCTCCCGCTGCTAAAGAAGTGAGAGGCAGTCTTCTGTCACAGCTTTCTGAAAGGGAGAGTGTGTTTAGTGGGGATCATGGTTGTTTATGAAAAGGATCAATAGTGTGGTTGTGTGTGAGAGTAAGAGTCTGGATGACCCAGCAGAGTTCAATGAAAGAGCACAAACAGCCAAACTTTTGTTACAGGCATTGAAGTGTCCGATTCAAACAAACCCCAGCAATGCTGCCGTTCAACTCGTCCTTAGCTTACCCCACTGCACATATTTCCATGACTTTGTAGAGGGTGAGGTCTGGATATTATGTGTAAGATTTTACCTTGTGTAAAGTAAAACTCGACATTCTCAGGATGGCCAGCAGACTGCATGGTAGGAAAAGAAGTATGTTCTCCTGCTTGTCACTACTTTATTTAGACATGACTGGGTAGAATAAATCTCTTGAGTTATCCTCCATATGCAGTACTCTGTATCTTATGAATCCCTTGAGTGAAGTTTAATGAGAAAGCAAGGTCACAGAACAATAATGGGAAATTGCTGTGTTCAGCTATGAAGAGAAAAAGATTGATCCAGTCAATAGCCATTCAAGTCAGAGGAAACCTTTACACTGATTTCAATGAAACTGGATCAGAGCCTCAGTGAGTCAATTACTGTCTGGTCTCAGCACCGTGTCTGTCTGGTATCGTGATATAACACAATTATATCTGTGAGGACATTTTGCTCTGTGTTTGTGCTGTAAGGCATTAGGAATAAAAGAAAAAGTGATCCCAGTTGGAGCATTCTCCACACTGCAGAGGTCATTAATTTTTATCTGGAGCTGTGAAATGTAATTCAGAACTCTATAGAAAATGGACATTGGCATTTGTGAGCTCTTTAGGAACAGTCGTTTTCCTTCTCAAAAAGAAGTAGATAATCACTTTTCTTCGATCAGTAAGGAGAGCTCTGTACTTCAGTGGTTTCAATCAAATGAGGAATTTTCTTCCTTGGTGATTTAAACTACAGACGAGTCCAAGCTGACATGCTGGATCCTAAACCTAAGACTCTGGGACAGGTTTTTAGATTTCTACCTGGTTGACACTACCAGGGGAGTGTCTTATTCTGTCTTATACTGTCTTAGCTTATTCTTGTTAGTCTAGCAAAAAAAAGTTGAATCTGAAGTGAGATCCACAGAGTGATATTGTTATAGTTGCCCAAAATGGTTGTTACCTTTTCAACTAGCTGTAGCACAGGCACAAATCACACTGCTGAAGGCCTACTAACAATGCCACTTTTGAAATCCATTTTCAAGATGATAACCAGGATAACTAGGGCTGCAGCTGAGTCTGAGGGACTGAGCAGGGGTCAGTGGCAGAACCAGTACTGACCCTGGATTGTCTGTGTTGCAGTATTTAATTGCAGATACCACCATTTAGGCCACTGAGCTGCATTTTAAATTTACAGCTTCCTCTAGCCTCAACAGGCTCCCGTGTCTTCTGAGTGTGGAGAAAACAGCATTTTTAAGAAAAGCCTTGCTTCCTCTCATTAACCCTGAATGTTTTTAGAGTATGGTATGTTGGAGGATTCCAATAGAAATTCCCTTTTCACCTTCTGTATTACCAGACAACAGACCAAAGCCAAGCAAAGGAGAAGGACATGGAAACCACATGGCAAATGAAATCAAATGGCAGTTCTGAACATTGTAGGTATGCCATCTTATTTTCCAGTTATGCAGACAAGATTGTTCCTGTTTCTTTTGCTATATAAATTGAACTATCAGGTCTTCAGGGATGGGACCCTCTCATTAGAACGCTGTTCAGTGTGTTAGCATTTTGTTTCTGAGCCATCCACAGAGAATACTTGAATCTGACTATTGTGTTTGCCTGGAAAAAAGAGACACCTCACGCATTCTCTTTGGTAGCACTGCAAAGCCTCCACTTGGTATGCACACACTGCAATGGTGGCTGAGCCTGCCGTCCCCCCATGGAATATGTATGGATCCTGGATGCATTTGCACATGCTTACGTTGAGCCATTCTGGCAGTTTCTTATTTTGTACCATCACTGTGGGTTTTTCAGGCCACAGAGGGATGGCTCCATGGATGAGGGAAAGCTGATAGTCCTTCTGCTTTACAGCAGGTACTTGGATGTATGTGTTTAACCATTGTTAAGTCAGAGACATAAAAATTTTCAGTGTTGTGTGAGAAAATACTTGAAGCAGTGAGGAGCATGGTCATGTTCTGGTCACATCTGTACTGGCTGCACATCTACAGAGAGCTCTTTTAACCCCTGAGAGCCGTCTGCCATCCATTTGCTGTGGAGTGCTGGGACCTCCATCCCATTTGGTGAGCCCCTATTGAAGGTGCAGCTTGTCAGTGCATCCTTCAGCTCACCAAGGGGCTGTGCTGGGAGAACTAGGCCAGCACAGTGTTGCACCCCAGCATGGGTGTGCGCTTCCCAAAGGTCTCCAGAGCTTTTTCCTGTTGTGTGATCCTGGGTGTCAGGCATATCCTCTGGGTTAACTGCTTGAGGAGATGAAATAAGAAGTCTGCAAGTGCCAAAGTTAGAATCACGTTTTCTAGGATTGCTCAGAAATGTAGAGGACATTCCCACGGTACTGCGGCATCCCATCTTCTACCCTCCTGAGGCAGTTCAGAAAATACAGAGCTGTCTTCACCATTTTCACTCTGTTTTCTCCAGCATTTAAATGTCAAATCTGTGTTCCCGTATTCTCTTCAGATTCCAGCTGTGTTGGGGTTAGTGCCCTCTTAGGTCAGCTGCTCATTAGGTGGTGCAAATGCACCCCACTGTTTGGTGCAGATGAGCTGGGATAGGGTATATACTGTTTCAACTCAAGTTAAACGATCATTCTGCTTCAGCTCTCCATTTGTTGTTGATGTGTGGCTTTGCTGATCCCACTGCAATGGGAGCTCATGTTGAGTTCCTTGTTTGTTCTGACTCCCTGATTCCTTTCCTGGAAAGCAGTAGCTCTGCAAGCAGTTCTTTAGCTTTCTGGGATGGCCTGCATTCTTGTCTCTAGATCCTCTCCCCAGCATTTGACTAAATTAACTGCATTTTTTTTTTTTAGTAGAAGCAGAATATAAAGAAGTCTGGAGCACACTGTACATGCCTAGATTGTGAGGACCAGCTGAATACATCCCTCACTAAAGGCAGCTCGTACTTCCTTTGCATTCCTTAGCTAGGTCCCATTTTTTGGCTTTGGTCACAATCTGTTCCTCAGGAACTGAGGGTATGATCAGATTCAAACAGTTAATACTTGTGGACCCAAGTGTTACTATTCCAGCTAAGAGCCCAGCTCCATGTTCCAGGGTCCTCTTTGGCATATCTTAGCTCTGCAAATGTTCTCTCTTGTCACTCTTTGTCAGATGTCACTTGTCACCCCTATCACCTCAGGGCTATTGGGGTCAGACAACTCACATGCTGTGTGTGAGGAGAGCAGAGCTCAAATGCTGCAGTGCTCCAGAGTGCATCTTTGAGATGGGCTGAAGCAAAACTGTCGGGGAAAAAGAGACCTGGTGAGAGTGCAGATTTGAGAGGTGTCTGTCTCCCCTCTCCATATTGATGAGTTTAGCTTTAAACTCCATAGCTCCACTGTGTCTGGCATTTTCAGTAGTGTCACAGCATTGCTGGTAAGGCAGGAGCTTCTTTAGGAGCTGGACATGAATACTTTTCACTTCCCTAAACTGACATTGAACATACTCAGCAGAGATGACTCACAGGAGCCTCTCTGTTAATGCAGCCGGAACTGGAACAGATAGGACATATGTGTGAATCAATTCTTGACTTCCCCATGCATGTCTTTATACTCTGCCATTTCAGCAGTGTGGTGGTAGCAGATAGTGTCCTGAAGCTTTTTTTTCTGCTTTAGCATAAAACACACAGGATACTGTAGACATCAAATCAGAAATGCATATGAGCATATTTTATGCACAAGATAACTTGCTCCGTCTCCCTAGGTGCAAGGCATTTAAAATAAACCCAGCACATTCAGAAGCACTAACACAACAGTTAAAGGAGTTGATTGCAGTAGCTTCCTGAAAGATAAGTGTAGCTTAGTGTATTTGGTGCTGGCCTAGGACTGGGGAGCTGAGGTTCTGTTTCTGAACTGCTATCAGTTCTTCCTGTGCAGTTTCCCTGTTTGTAAATGAAGACTTACCTCCTTCTGGAGAGCTTTAAAACCAGTTAAGGAAAGTCATGGGAGAGCTGTAATAATAAAGAAATGGCTTGGTGTTAGAAAACAATCTGGAATTTAAAATTTTTGTACTAATATCTAAGCAGGCTCCTGTTCTTTCTTGCCTGAGGGGTCTCTGCTAGGAGTGGGTCTTCAGCATATGGGATGCTTTTCAAACAGGCAATGTAAGTCAGACCAAGCCCTGAACAGAGGGGCAAGTGCTCTGTGCAGCTAGATAGACCCCATGCCATGTTGCAGTTAATGGGACACTGCTGCCACAGTTTGTGGGATGGATGCCTAATTAAAGACAAGAGGCAGTAAGTGAGCATTGCAGTAGCAGGGAAATGGAGAGGTAACTGGAATAAGTGGGAGAGGCTGAGCAGTCCAGATTGCTACAACTGGATTTCCAATTCTGGTTTCACTTAGGAAAACATCAGTTCTCTATGCATGCAGTTCTGCTTCCATTTAAAACAAAAACTATTTTTTTAAACCTATGTTTATCTTCAGAAACCTGTTTCTGCCTGTTTTCATTTAGTTTTTTAAATTACTAGTTTAACCCAGTAAGACTTACCATGGATTTTCTTAAGGGGAAGAAATGGATTCTGCAATTTCAAGCCAATAATGATCTGTCCGTGTATAACATGAAAGAAAGAAAGGGAAGGAATTTTTTGACAAGGAACAGACGTCTCTGTAAACTAATCTTTTCTAAGCCAACTGCGGAGAGATTTAGCTTTCTGGTGTTTCCCATGGAAGCATACTTAACTCAGTGCTGCTGAGCAGTTTCGGGTCACTTGATGGGATGTAATCAGCATTCTGTAATGAACTGGTGAGCCCACTGATGGTCTTGCCAGGGAAATGTTTAGGACTCTGCAAAATGTCCTTTGTACATCACATGCAATATTTGGATCCACTGAGACACTTCTCCTCAGCTCACAAGATGCATTTGATGCACGTATACACGTGGTGTGTATTTGGGGCATGGTGCAGCCATAGGAGAATGTGACCACATCAAAATTGGTGCTTCACTAACAATTTGGGGTTTGTGAGCTGCCAGCACCACTCCCATGGGTGGCCTAGAGAGGAAAAGCTGCCAGTGCAGGATGGGAATGAGAGAACCTGGTGTATAAAAGAGCTGCGTGTGTGTGTGTGGAGGGCATAAAGGCTGAGATAAGTGATATAAAACCCCACTGTGAGTAGTCAGGGATTGCCTGATTCCTGCCCATCATTAACAGGAGAAGCTCCGTGGGAGAGCAGATGTCTTCTCCAGAACTGGTCACTGGAGTTTGGAAAGGATCTCAGGGAAATCCGCTTTATACTCAAAAGCACATGTTTTCTGAAATGCTTTCTGACTGTGCACGTTCAGCACTAGCAATAATTTAGGCCCCAATCCAATACCCACAGAAGTAATGGGTGTCTTTCTGTTAACTTCTTTTTAATAGACCAGGCCCATAAAGAGAAGACAAGCATATTTTTAAGAGCCTGCTAATCTGTGGAGCATGTGTTACTTTGAGTGAAATCCCCTAGCACACTGTGAATGGAACGTTTCCAGAAAGAAAGGAAAAAAAGGAAATGAAGAAAAAAGAGTAAATATCCATTTGTGGAAGCTAAGAAACTGTAACAGCTGAAAAAAGAAAGGTCAGCTGCATTCCAGGCTGAAAACTGAAGATCTTCATGGCTATGAATGTGCTTTTTCTATGTGTGGGAATTGTGAAGATTCCTCCATATCAGCTTTATAGGGGAGAAATTAACAAGAAATCCACCCAAACAAAGCCCAAATCTCCTCACTTTACCTCAAAATAAATTACATGAGTGTAAGAAGCAAGGGAGCTGAGTTCCTTACAGATAAATGGAAAAAAGTTTTACCGGCTGTTTCATAATCAACACAGCTTTTTTTTTGCAAAAATATATTCTAAATGTCAAAAAGTAATCTGATAGTGGTGTTACTACATTGCATGTTTTTGTAACTTTATTTCATATAGTTCCCATAACTTTATTGCGTATTTATTTTTATTTCTAAAGCAGAACAGCCTATGAGTGTCCAGCCTGATTTTCTGTAAAACTTCAGAACATGGAATTTCATGTGCTAATTCTGGCATTTAATCCAATAATACATGACTGTGTTAGAACATAGCTATACTAGGGAGAAATCCAAACTTAGACTTCTAAGAAATTGACAGTCTGTGGCATCCCGTGTTGAAGGAGTAGGTAAAGAGTAAAATGTCTGCTTTTTCCAGTTTTTTTGTCTAATATCACCTTCTAGCGCTTTGATCTGCCAGATTAAAGAACTGCCTAGGACCAGATACTGTGCAGGTACTTAGAGACTGTGATCAAATCTCTTAACCTGCTCTTTGATAAGCTAACACGATTGAATTCTCTAAACCTCCCACAGAAAAACGTGTTTTCCAGACCATGAGTCATTCTTGGCCGTTTGTTTGATACTGTTGCACCCGTGTAAAATTGGAAGTGTCCAGTGGAGAATCAAGCTTTGTGCTTTATTTATTTTGTAGAGGCTCTTGTTCTTTGAAAAATATGAGGCTTTAAATACCTTCCAAAATGTGGCCAGCTCTGTATTTCTGCCAAATAAAAACTGACAGTTGTCTAGAAGCATCTCCCCTTGTGTAAATTCACAATTTTAAGTATTTGCATACTGGTAAATGTTTCAGAGAGGCAGTTGTGGTGAAGTAATGTTCACTGAGCCTCTGTGGTGCTTGAAAAGCTCTGAAAGAACCAGAAAATGTTATGGTTGGACCAGTGTGGTAAGAATGCCAATATGATGTTTTTATCAGCGAGGTAAGTGAATCATCTGTCTTGATGATCCTGTAGCTGATGAAATCAGTAGGGAGTCCTCCTCAGACTCCCACGGAAGGAAGAGAGTATCCAACCACTGTCATCTCCTTGGAGGCTGTACCTGGTCAATCCAGCCATCTCCATTCTGTGGCAACTGCACTTCTTGGGAAATCCAAGCAATAAAGTTACACTGTGCCATAAGTAAGTATTGACTTTTGGCTGAGATCTGGCTGCAGATTTTGCTGGCCCAGACAGAAGGAGGTCCCTTGATGTTTGTTCAGTGTGCCAGTAAAGAAGGGAAGTTGCCTCTTGGTTACAGTATCCCAGGATCAAAACTAACAGCCATCAAAACCATCAGAGTTGAGAAGTTCTCCTCTGTGCCACTCACTAGACACAGCACTACTCTACAGCCCCATTTCTCCTGGTGTCTGCCTCTGACAGCAGGTGGCTGCAGATGCTCGGGGCAGAATCTATGCAGCATGCCCTGCATCAGTGTATAGAGAATTCATCCCTAGAAAGCTCTCTCTGCATCCAACAGTGGTATCTTCTTTTGTGCTCCTACAGTAGCCCCTTTTTAAGTTATATTGTTGGAGGAGCTTATCTTCACCAGAAGATAAATCCACATTTCCTAGCTCACGCCAGTGTTAGATGTAGGAATACAGGATTGTCCAACTCACCTGTAGAGATCGTGGTTAAAGTTTTAAGTCCTTTTTGTCTAAACTCTGTGCCATTTGGTGTACGGCTTGGAAGTTTATGTCTTCTGAATGAGGAGATGGATTGAGCTCTAAGGGATTAAGGTTTAGCCAAAGAAATGTAAGAAATGTAGTATGTGTGATCACATATATATATATATATAAAGGTGGAAAGCAGGTTCTGGAAGGAAACTCAGATCCCTTATCTGACTCTAATTAAAGGCAAAGTACAGCATACAAAATAGTGCTTTTTATTTCCTGGTTGTACAGAGGAATAATTCATCTGATGTCAGGGAAGTCACACCGGGTTGATAACCAAGTAAATGACAGCAAAAGCTAGCAGTGAGCCTCCTTCTCCCTCAGACAGGTTCCCAGAGGCTGTACTTGAAAAACTTCCTGGGACTACAGGAAGACAGTGAGAGCTGAAGGTATTCAAGGTGTTAAAACTTACCTTACCTGAGCATAAGGAGTTTGGTCAAGGGTTTAAGATAAGGTATAATCATCTGTGCTCAAAGAAGTTTAAATTCTTCCCCTGTAGGCAGGAAGCTGCGATGCATAACACGTGCACGAACATTGTCAATATCCAGCTGCTACAATTAGTACAACTGTAGTTGAAGTTGCATTGATCTTGAATGAAGAATTCCTGTTTAAGGCTGGCAGAGGCAGCTTGCCTGCAGGATCCACTGGGGTTGGCACATTAAGCACTCTTCAGCCTAAATGCATGAACTTCAGCCTCTTTTGCTCTGCTTAGGTCTGCTTATATTTCAGATAAACCACCAGCAATTTGATGTTTATAGTAGAATGCAATCTGAAAATCAATGTTCCCTTGTCTGCTTTCGCTACTGTGCTCCATTGCTCTTTGTGGTCTTATGTTATTAAAATTGCATCAGGTGTGTAGCTGTATTGTTTGATTTGGTAGTTGAAACACAGATAACACTTGGATTATTGGGTCAGACGTATTTATTATCCATTCAGAGAGGCTGGATATCTGATGTGAATTTTTGGAAGTGTCTGAGTCAATTTCGCAAGATGAGGACAGCTTCCCCATCGCTGGCTGCTGTGTGCAGACAGTCCTCTGGCTGCCGCTTACCTTCCCTTTATCGTCTGCTCCGCTGGAGCGTAATGAGCGCGTATATTGGAAATTGCTCGTTGTCTGTGTGGTGAGAGGCAAAAACCTGTAGATGGAATCCAGCATCCGCTGATTCCCTGGCAGAGGAAGAAGGGAATGGGTGTTTCTTGAACATACTGCGTGCGGTTGGCACTTGGCTTTGAGCTCAGACACTTCTGTCTGCACTTACTGAGGGTCAAGGGAGTGGCATGTGGTGATACAGGAGAATAGCTGCAGTGAGCTGGACAGTCATGGGCACTGAGCAACTGGGTGTGTTAAAATGACGTCCTATGACATGTGTCTTACTGTTACCTGGTGCCATGTCCGCGCTGCACCACTCAGTGTCTGTGGATGCAGCCTGGCTCCTTGCTGGGTGTGTGCCTCGGGCCGGGCGGGGCAGCACGTCCCTCTCTGTCAGGCGGCAGTGCCGGCTGTGGCAGCAGCAGATGGTTTGCCACGGAACGCAGCTCATGTCGGGCAGAGCAGCGTTTCTCGGAAATGCCCAGGTGAGCCCGGGAGGTGCTTGTTTAGCAATCCAGAGCCAGATGATGACACCGGGGTGATGCTTTTTTGGGTTAATTAGTCTTCTTGGAAGCAGGTTGCATTAGCTTGGCAGTGTGGTTACGTTGCTCCCAAGTGCCAAACGGAAAGTGATTATGTTTCTCTCAGGGCTCAGCGTAGCTTGTCGAGAGCTGTCTTGGGTGTCTGCCCAGCAGTGCACTCCAGACACCTACTCTTGGGGATGCAGGCAAGTTTAAACAGACTCATCTTTGCGTGGTGAAGAGAAGGGAATCATCCAAACTGGCTTCACAGTGTGTGGCTGGACTTGTGCAAAAGAGTCACAGCCAGGATGAACAATTTGGCCTCACTTTGGAAGCTGAGTAATGGAGAAGTCCCTGTGTGTGTGGTAGCCCAGTTTATAGAAGCCAACACATGAAAAATCCCTAGCCCCTTCCCTCTCTTCAGTCCTCAGTTCACAGGCAGAACCCTGCAGGTTTGGTTCAGAGAGACTTCAAATGATTGAATCCCTTACAAACTCACATTCAACTACCTTTCCCTCCCCAAGAGCCTGCTCCCTGCTCACCCTTTTCTTGTAGGAAGATGCAGGGTTGTCCTGCACCTCAGCTTCTTCACTCAGGTGCCTGCAAGCTGGAGAGGGGAGGTACAGTGCCATAAGGGAGGAGATGTACTCAGCCAGCAGCTTCTGAACTTCCCTATCAGGAGCTGACACTTAAAGACATAAAACATTGAACCCAGGTTCATCTGAAGTCTTAACAGTATTTTACAAAGCTATATGCATATTACTCACTAAAACAGATTGCACCTGGCCAGCCCTTGCAGCTGTACATCAAAGGGACGTACACACAGAGGAGTGGGGGAGAAAGGGAGCTGGGGAGAGATTTCTCATTAGATTGTTATCTAGGAGATGATGCTTGGCTCAGCAAGCCTGTTGCTTCCAAGGTTATAGTTAAGAGTTTATTTTTTTGTTGCCGTTGTAAATAGCTTCTGGCTCCTGAGTCTAACTTGTCAGATCTTCTCCCTAGGATCAGGTATGGTCTTTGTCATACACTTATTTGGCTCTTCTCTGGCAAGGTCCAGTTTGCGGGGCGGCTCTTTTTGTCCCAATCGATTCATCAGGAGGGACCTACCTTCGTATGGGTCATGTTTGTAGAGAGCTGTCAAAATCAGCTGGGCTCAATCCATGCTTCACTATCTGGTCTGCCTGGGACTCTCAGGTCCCTCACATGGCTTCCTTCAAGATTTTGTTTCCTTCTTAGTCAGTCCCACCCTTGGGCCTACATACAAATTTTTAGTGATTCTTTTCTTCTCTGGTAGTTAAATTCAGTTCTCCTCAAAACCAGTCTGGTAAAAACAACAAGTTCTTGGTATCTTGGTGTTAGCACTTGCCTCTGAGCAGCTGCAGCGCTGACTGCCCATGGGAGCTCTCTGTGTTGGAGGAGAAGCTCAAGCTGCCATGTCCCTGTCTGCAGGCACCAGTGGCACTAAAAAAAGGAGGCTCACACATGTCTGGGGGGAGCCCGGATGTTGCTCTCCCTCAGGAGAAGGAATAACTGGCAGTATCAGCCCAGGGTCTATTAGTGTGTCATACACCTTACAGAGGTTATTTCTGTAAGCAGCAGTGCCTGAATTCATTTTGATCTACTTTGGTTCTGGTTTAAGCTTTTGCAGAGTCTCAGTTTTCTTTCTCTGAATCCAAATTTCCAAAGCAAAGGGAACACCTGGAGCAGAAGATACTGCAGATGTCAAAGATTCAGGCTATAAAATTATAGGATAACTTATTTTTCTCAGTATATGGTTCAGCAGCAGCTAGGCATCCAGGTATTTAATTTTAAACTATTAACACATAACATGGATTTGCAGCTCTATTTTCAGTGCAAATATTTTATAAAATATTGAAATTTAACACAGCTCTATATTCCTTGTTACAGGATAGTTAAACCTATAATGGCAGTTTTTTTCTTTATCAAATCCTGTAGAATCCTATTAGCTGTTGAGCTATAAAATCCAATTGGCCTTTTTCCCGTAAGATCAGCTGAGAAGATGTGATATAAATTCAAAATATTAGCACAGACTTTAGCCTAGGGCAAACACTGTTCTCTGCAAGGATATAGGGCCTTCACTGTACTTACACTAATATTTGTGACATACCCTTTACCCTCAGTTTGAGACTTTGCTTTCCCAATCAACAAACCTGTCAGCTTGAGACTTATTTGATGAAGCAGTTGAAGCATCCTGCTGTGAAAGTAAGCACAGCATTCAAGGGTCATTTGAAGTCCAGCTGACCAAGTCCTTTCTTTAAGACCTCTTGAAGAGGGAGGGAAAATTGGAAAAAAACTCTCTGAAGAGAAACTTTACACCGAAGGAGCAATTTGAATGAGAATGTTACGTAGCTGCCTGAAGTGGTGGAAAGAGGTGACCACACAAGGTTAATTGCATCTGCAAAGTGTTTCCAGATTTAAAGAAAGAAGAAAAATGTTAAATCCTACACTTTTCCTTTTTCTTGTCTGCCAAGTCCATTAGTAAGCTTCTTAAACTAGCGAGTAGCTCTGTGAACTCTTTCAGACCATAATCATGTCACAGGTGTGGTCAGGGTGGCCCACAAGACACTTGTGTTTCCCGTGGGAGAGGGGAGAGCCTGTGCTGTAACCACCACACTGAACAGGGGGTCAGGAATGGTTCTGGCACAGCTGGAACTAGTAAACATGGCCAGGGCTGGGTCCAAACCAGCAGAGGACTCAGAGAGCTCTGTGGCTGCAGCCCCCATGGCCCTCGGGACCAGAAGGATCTGCTTACAACACAGGATTTGCTTGTAAAGGACCTTTGTGGAGACTGAGCATGTAAGCTCAGCCTAATGAGCTCTGGGGAGCCGGTACAGATCAGGCAGGGCTTTTCAGCTTTGTCTCAGAGCTGGCCATGCAGGATCCATGCTGATTGACTGTAGTAAGGTGTCTTTATGATTTTAATTATCCTTTTTTTTTTGGGGGGGGGGAGGACTTGTTGTCTCGGTTAGTTGGTTTTTTGGTTTTGTTTTGTTTTCTGTTTTCTGTTACCTGGGATATTCCAACTTCTTGCTGCTTTGGATAGCAGCATGTAGAGGGTATATGTGATCCGTTTTTTTCACTTAACTACAACATAGGAATTTAACACACACATTATAACTGGCTTTCATATACCAATAAAAACAGCAATTAACCTGCTACCCTTGTCTGAAGTTGACAAAACAAGGAATTAAAGTTGTGCCCAGCAAAATGGGATCTTTTACTTTCTCTCAGAAATAGGAAAGTTTTAGAGGCAATTCAATTGAGATCACAAGAAAAAGTAACCATCTAGGAGCTTGCACCAAGTATCTTGAAAACACATTGATGGCTTTATTGCTTAAAATCTTGTCTTTCCGTCACATTATGGTGTAGACTAAATATGTAAAAACAAGCTTGCATGGCCAAGCTTCTTGCTTACTGAGTTCAGTAGCATAAACAAGCACCTCCGTACTTCATGCTGCAGGTGAGGTGTGGCTTGTACACAGCCAGCAGGAAGCAACTTTAGGGTCAGAGATGGTTCTTGTGTGAGATTGTTACTTCTTTCGCAGGATGTGAGTCAGCAACAGGTCTTGTCTAGAAGACATGACTGGAGGGGGTGACAGAAAACCCCACCTCTCAGCCGGCTGCAGTCACAGCCTCGGGCATGTTGTGCCCTTGCCAGATCTTGTATAGGAAATGATATTTGAACAGGTCTGGTCCTAAAGAAAGACTCTTGGTGTTGGCAGATGATGACATGGATGAGAGAGTTGTTCCTGGTGAGTTGGTCAGGCATGGTGTCACTAGTCCCCCAGAAAAGACATTAAATGGAGTTTCTGACATTTGATATCATTAAATATCACTTAGCATTTTTCAAAAGTGAAGAGGTCCTTGTTCCATTTTGCATGGTTATTTCTTGGTAGATTGAATAGAATAAGAATTCATGTAGGATTTTCTTCTCTGTACTGTTTAACAGCAAGTGTGCATTCAGCAGTGGCCACAGTGATCTCTAACTCCAGTCCCCCTCAAATTCATCCTCTTTTTCATACATGAAGCCTGAATAAATTCAGTGTAGAATTGTGGCCATAGTGTATAAGACACCATTATATCCTCCCAAAGAAAGTACTGTAGAAATTCAAGATCGGTATTTTAAAACACCCTCCAGGTCTGGACTCCTGCCTTAAATTCTATCTGAAAATAAGCAGAAGTGCCAGACACTGCCTGTTTTGCCCTGCTGCTGGCCCCCTGCCTTCAGAGCAAATTAGGAACAAATGTGGAACTCACGGGCTTGCTTAAGCACTCCAGTGAGTTTAAAAGCCAACATGACGATAAAAAATCAACAACCTTTTCATCGAGTTTTAACTCCCTCTGACTTGTTAGTAATGATGGAGATGTGTTACGTAAAATAGAAATGTAATATATATTCATTTCTTTGTGATGTGTCTTTATAATTAGTAAAGGGGTAATGGGGTAATGGAGGGGAACTATTCATACATTGTTGGAGGAGATGAATGAACTTTTTCCTCACTGATATCTCCTCCTGTGAGAGAAAACACATTCCTTCTCTGATGATGTTGTGACTTTTGTCACGCTCTGCTTCTGAGAGTGTTTGTTAATTGGCACCTCTCAGATGAGCCTGTCTGTCAAAATCACACGTAGCACCTGATGCATAGTGTAACAGAATACTCTCCGTATTTGAAAGGAATCCAGATTTAATATCATATTCTATAAAGACTCCTTGTTGATACAAGATTGATGTGATATGCCTTTAATCATAAAAATGGAAAGTCATCTGTGCATTTTCTTTCTAATGTTGAAGCTTTCAGATCCCAGATCAAGACAGAACTTGGGCCCATGAATAAGTACCACTGAAATCAATGACCCCTAGACATATGCTTAATTTTAAGTAAATGGTTCTTAAATGCTTGAAAGTGAGGCCCACGTTTCTTAAAATCCATCAGATTTCCTTTTCAGACTTTATTAGTGCCCTCATTCCTGGGGATTTGGAAATGTCCTTAAGAATGGGGATAGACTATGTAGTTTCCACAATACTGCTTTGGCCACAGTCCTGCAGCCAGATCCAAAAGAGTGCAAACTATTTTCATAGGAACAGAGGTTTCCTGTATGCTGTGCAAATCTATAATCCCCCTTCTTCATTTGCAGCAAGCTAAACTTACATCCAAGAACAAATGAACATGCAACCAAGTTCATGGAAAAAATCACTGACATTGGAGGAAGGGATCTCTATTAGCATGTTACATTTCCCAAGTGAATTATTTTGTCTGTTCTTACATGCTGTGTTCCACAATAACAGCTTTGAAGTTTGCAGGGTATGCTTGAGCCTCTTCTTTAGTGATAATGACTGACATAATTGAACGCAGAGAATCTCAACTAAAGCCTGCTGGGCTCCGTGAAAAGCTCCTTACTCACTGGTTTTGATGATACCCTTGTTTTCTGTTCAGACCAAACACTTCCTGAAGTAGGAACTGAGTTTACGAGAAAGTGTCCAGCACTTCATGCTGAATATAGGTCTGAGTTTGGAGTCCTTTCCCTGGGAGGTGGAGATCTGTAGATACTACCAGGAGAAATGTTCTACATTCTTACTTGTGTACACAATGTGGGAAGGCTGGAGAAGCACGTGGCTGAGCATAAAAATGAAGGATAAAGTGCTTTCCTTGCGCTGATGAGAGCAAACACACAGACAGAGAAATGCACACAGTCAGAATGAGCCCTTTCATGCGGGGAGTGATGATTTACTGACATGCTGACTGCATACCAAATGCAGTTGTGACAGGAGCAAGGCTCTCCCCTGCGGGAGGCTGGGGGCAGACACCCAAACACCTCGAGTCCTGTTTTCTTCCTTACACCAATATTGTTCCACTGACTGCATGAATTTACTGCTGACCTATATCAGTATGAGTGTTACGATTTAAACCCCTTCTCATCTTCTCTTCCCTCTATTTCCAAACTGGTGTAAAAGGCAGTCAGTTGATACCAGCAGTTTGCATAGCGAGTGCTGGGCTGTCAGCATAATGTGCTTTGCTCAGGTGTGAACAACGTTGGTGGCCCAGATATGGGCCTATTTCCTTTAGTGCTGATGATCACTTATGCTGCTATAGACACCACTGGGTCCCATTCTGCTGGTTATTGCAGCAGCTCTGAGGAAGAGGCAATCCCTTTGCCAGATCAAGGGCCCGAATCTGATTTCACGACCTCCGTGACAGGTTAAATGGGTTGAAGTCAACGGAGCCATGCAGGGTGAGAAGAGAATGGAGCATCGAGAGTGATGGATCTACCTACTTAAGGAGTTTTTATGGCTCCCAGAGCTGTGATGTTTGAATGCCTCACAAACTTAAAGACCACTCCTGTGAGAGATGGAAGCACTGTCGTCTCTGCCTAACAGCTGGGGAGCTGAGATACAGCAAGATGAAATACCTTGGCCAAGGTCACTGTGGAAATCTGTGACAGAGGAAGGTCTGCCAAACTAAACCTTGCCAGGTTTCAAGCTGGTATGTGGACGACTGGGCCAGCTTTCCTCGTAGCATGGGGTGAATGGGCTGTTCTTGCCTTCTGTTCCCCTCTGCCCCTTCTTCTCTTTCTTGAGTTGTGATGGTGGGAGTTGCCTAAGTTGCCTACCTGCAGGCCACGGAAAAGGATCAGGCAAAGCCCATGTTCTGAGATGCTCTCCCCAGCAAAGGTTGGCTGAGGTCCCCTGAGGTGCAGGCAGAGGATGGATTCCTGTTTCCCAGGAGTGTGGGAATCTGGGGTCAGCACACCAGCAGCCTGTTCATTACCAGGGTCTGAACTGTAGCACCTTCCCCTCTCACATTTCTGTTATTTAGGGTGACTAATCATAATAACAAATTGATTAAGGTTAACTGGATAAAGTCATCTAAGTCATATTTACTGCTAAACTAACTGCCCAGGGAGGTGAATTAATGATCTTTACAGAAACCTTTTATGGTTATTTGGCCACAAGGTGTGATCTGGTTTGATCTTTTATGCAACATAAATCAGTTTAATGGTTAAATCTGTGCAGCTAGCTGTTGAATTTAAATGAGGGCTTTTTAAATGAAGTATGATGCTTTTTCACACACAGAGGGACATTGAGCAGGTGTATATTGCAATTAAATGGGAAAACTTACAATTAGATAATGTTAAGTTTGTGACACTGGCTGACAGAAGCCCAGAGATTCATGGTGAAGGTCCATGATCAATCATTAATCCCTGCCACTGCGGAAGAAGTAAAATTGCAAATGGTTTCAGCTGAGGTCAAAGCAGTGTGGGAGAGTGATGCGGGTCATGTAGCGGATGTCTGATATCAGCCATTCATTTCAATAGCCTTGGGTTCAAATACTCTGTGGAGTTACAGATGGAAATTATTTGATCTTGTGAGACAGCTCTCAGCCTTCTAGTATTTCTGCTGTTTTGGTTAACACCCAGGAAGGTCTGGCAGAAGCCAGAGATCTGTTATAAAAGGCAGCTACAAACATGTCCTGGGAGATGGCTTCAGATGGTTGCAGATTTTCCAGGATGCGAAAAAGCTAAAAAGGCACTGGTTGCTCTCCCAGCCTTCCTGCACTTTAACACTGCTCCTAAATTGCCTGATGTAGTCACAGTCTGTCCTCCCTCATTTAGACAGCAGCGATATCTCTCCCAAGGGCTTGCTGTTTAAATAGTGAATGCACATTGGGAGGCAGAGGCTGACAGACCTGTGCCAATGCACCACAGGTCAACAACCCAGATCTGAAAATGAAACCAGAGCTTCTGGTCTACACAGCACTGCCTGCCGGGTCTCCCATGGGTCCTGTCTTCACCCAAGGATGGAAAAAGGGATCAACTATTAGACAGGACAGCTTAGCCATGAGCTGCTTCCCAGGGGGTTTGCTGGACTTGAGAGCAGTCTGTTAGACACACCTGTTTGCTCAGGTGTTTGCTAAAGAAAGGGAGGAGTGTTTGGGTTGTTGATTGAGCACTGGGGAAAAGCTGTTTGTATTTGGGAAGGCATGGAGAGGAGTGAATGGTTTCTGTTTGATTGACTTCTGTTCTGAGTGCTCCTATGTTAATGTTTTACTGGAAATATTAAAGAATAGGCAAAGAGCTGAGATGAGTAGAGGTAAGTGAAAGGATTCATGAATGCTCAGAGAGGGATTGGTTCAGGCAGATTGAGACACTTCTTTCCCATCCAAGTTAAAGTGGTTAATGGGGCATGGTCCTCCTAGTCTCATCTCCTTGTTGAGCAGATGGCAGTTCCTTCGTTTTTGCTGTAGAGCTCGGTCTCATTAAGTGATTTGGCCAGGTCTTCCTGCACTCGCTGGTGTGACCAGGACAGGCAGCACAGTGATGCGCCCACAATATTGAACTGGCACTTGGGTCATCCAGTTGTAGACTTAACTCTTGTGTGCTCCCCATCCATCTCCCATCATGGAAAAAAGATCTAGTAATGCAGAGTTCTGGGTAAATACTGCTTTTAAGTATGAGGATGAAAATGGCTGTGTAAGGGTTAAGTCTGCTTCTCATAGCTGTGCCTTAAGTTTACTACTTGAAGTAATGCAGTGTCCGTAGAAGATCCACCTGTGTGCAGGGTCAGAGCACGTCGTCGGCACTTCTTGGGTTACAGTTTTTCAGAACTGCCAGCCAGTTTGTTTTGTTCCTCTTCAGTGGTTCACCTGTGCTGAAGTTCTCTCCCAGCAAAGTCAGGAATAATGTTTTAGCACTTACAGTAATCATTTACATCTTCAAAATGCATTGCAAACACAATTGAAGAGTTGTTGTCAACCAAGAAATCAGTTTTGCCTTTTTGATTAACTTGCTATCTTAAAAACCCTGAGTGATGTAATAAATGCTGCTCATAGAACAAGGAAAGGAAAATTCCATGGATTTCTTTTTCTGTTCTTTTTCTGGTCAAAGTTGTGATTGATGGAGTTTTAATTCCCTTTTTGTCTTTATTAACTTGCTTGAATCACAAAACAACAAGAAAAAGAAATTACCTACTTTCCCTCCAGCCTGCTCTTGCTGTGAATTTGCAGTATTGGAAATTGGGGCTGTTTGGATTCTAATGCTTTCACCTTTAGTTCATTACCTCTTTGTGCAGAACAAAATAGAAAGAACATCACAAAAATATGTGATTTTTTTTTTAGCCTTAAAAACTGAATGGAGGGGTTCAGGATAGTGCCTGAAACTACTTCAGACATTATCTTTTTGTATTACATTAAAATGCAAGTTGGTGCATTAAATCTCCCACCACTTTGGTGAGGTAAGTAAATATTATGATCCTATTTAACATATGCCTCAAGCCCCATAAAAAACCAAATAGAGACTTGGCGTACTTGGAAGTAAATCATTAAAACTGCAGCTCATTAAACAAAGAGTGAATTCAGTCCAAAGAGGGAATGTTAGGACTGGAATTAGACTTGGTCATCGACCCATCTCCTGTCCACCAAACTGTGATGTAATGACATAGTGACATATAAAAAACTGTACTGATGACTCTGATGGCATTTCAGATGTTCACTGTCATGATTGTTTCCCTGTTTTTATATCAAAGCTCCTCGTTTCTGCTGTGCTTGGGCTTGTATAAAGGGTGATAACCAGCCTCAGATCTGGCTGGCTTACACTTGGAGGGGGGGCTCTCGCCTGGAGCCCTGGTATTGTTTGAAGCTGGGATCTCAAAACAAAGTTTGAAAACTTGATTGGCTTCAAGTTCAGTGTGTATCATGGAGAGTATAGGATTTCCACCAAAGTGCATAAGGAGGCTTGAATGCACGCAGAAATTTTTTAAAGCATGAAGCAGGGCTGTTGTGGCAGGCTTGGAAAGTGGTTTTGTTTGGAAACAACCTATTTTCTGTAGAAAGGCAGTCTGAGGCTGGGTGGAGAATGCTGGATGCCAATTTCTTTGTTTGTTTACCACTTCACAGAGAAATTGGCTTATTTATTTTTATTAACAGGACTTTCAGGATTCTGAAAATGAACATTATGATTGCCCTGTGCCAAGCCTGCACTGGTCTATCAGTCACCTTTATCTATATTTCAGGATGGAAATCAAATCAGAAATCATAGAAACTTTGTTTCATTTCCAGACTATTAAAGTTGGCTTGTTCATGTCATTTTGATGTGAGGTTTACATCTGAGAAACATCCAGATATGGCAACTTAAATCTGTCCACAGAGAGAGTGAATCGTGGTTATCTGAAATATCTGGCCCTGACAAAAATTACTCAGGGATGCATAGGTCAGTTTCTGCTCTGATTATATGACTTGATTTTCTTAATTTGATGTTTCAAGACTGATTTTAAAAATATGGTTGGCCCATTCTGCTGAAGGAGAGTTGTAGTCACAAATCATCATAGCCTCACAATTTAGGAAGGTCAAATGCATCTTTTTCCTTCTGTCCCACTGCTCAAGGAGGAAGCGGAGAGGAAAAGGATTGTGTGGGCACTCTCAAAACACTTGCAGAGTCTCAGCAGTTAGTTGCCTCAGTTGTGCTTTCAGGTTTGCCCTGGCAGAGTTGTCCAGTTAGAAGTAAAAAATAGTGTTGGAGCCTGACTGTGGAACTCAAAGAAAGAGCCAGTTACTAAGCAGTCAGCATTGCTCCCAATTAAAACTGCTATAAAACACAAAGCAGATGTTCTGAGGGGATGCAGGCACTGGTGAGAAGCAAAGCAAGTGAAGGTAAATCAGCTCTGCTTGCTCAAATGTTCACATCTCCATAACTCTGCCAGATATGCTACAAAGAGGGAATGGGGAAGTGATCCAAACACTTCAGGAGATGGAAGCAGCTTGCAGCTGTGGAAAAGGAGGTCTCTGCCTGTAGCAGATCTTCGTTAATTGTCAAAAAAGTTTACCCACTTGACACTGCTGCTCCAAGTGCTCTGTTTTCAGTCCCACCTGGCTGTGATGTAACTCATTTTCTGCTTGTGCTGCAGGAAGGGAACAAAGCGGTACTGCCACTTCCCCTGCTTTGCCCTTAAAAGGTGAAGACAGTCCATTAGAGGTAGTGAGGCTAGTGCCTGTGGTAAGGGCACTAGCACAGGACTTGGAGGATTCTGGTTTAATTCTTGCCTTTGCCACAGACTGCTTGTGGAACCCCGAGCAAGTTGGTTAGACTCCATGCCCTTTCAGTACCGCAGTTGTAGGGATAATCCTTCCCCAGCCTCTTCCTCTCGTCTTGTATATGAGCTGCTTGGGGCAATTGTGGTCTCTGTTTCTTTTGCATAATGCAGTAATGGGACAGTAGGGCTCCATGGCCTGTAGGAAAAATAGAACAAAAACCCAGGCCACCCTGAGCTGATTCAGGCCTCGGACAGATGGAATCAGAGGGTGGAGAGCTGGTGCTTGCCAGATTTGGGAGAACTGTGCCTCATGGGTGCCTGCAGGAATGCCTCTCTGGGGAGAGCACTCGCAGTTGTGCTGAATGTCTCTGTGTTGAGTGTGCTGGAGATGAGGACTCTGGGACACTGCAGTGCCACAAAGGATAATCAGGTGCTCTGCTGATAGGAGAAACTCTGTGTGTGCTGGGCAAATTCCTGTGGGTCCAGATTCCACAGTTGTTTCTAAGCAATAAAATTCTACTTGCAGTTTTTGTTTCATTTCCCAGGCCTGGGGCTTGCTTTACTTACCTGAGGTTCACAGCATGTTCAGAGGAACCTACAGGCTAAAATGGGATTTGTAACTCTGTAGGACAGACACCATTTGAGTTCAGCCTCATGCTAGAAACAACAGCAAGAGACTGAGCTCTTATGATGACAAGTCACTTCCAAGCTGGAACCTGAAACTTTTTGCCACAAATCCCTGTGGCTGCATTTTAAATGGCCTAATGGTGCTAGGTCACCCTTACATGTTGTACCTGTTACGACATTGTGGGGCTGTCAGTAACTCACTGCTGAACACTCCTGAAACAGAAGAGAGCTCTGTGGGGCAGATGCTCCCCAAGATAAAGAGGAGCACAGAGGGTAGGAGAAGACGAACAAAAACAGAGAGAGATGGCCACTGGCCAGGTTTAATGATAAAATTTTTAGGAAATTGTGAGTGTGTAGAGAGGATTTCTGTTTTCCCTGGCATGTTAATGATTCTTGTGGCTCCAAAGCATTTGAGTGGAGAGGCAGCATGAGAACCTCTATTCAGTTCTGCAGGAATAAATGGAAATCTTGTATTGCTGTGGGACAGCCCCAGCCTTCCTTTGCAGGGGAATCTGAGTAACAACCCAGAAGTGGCCCAAGCACGTGTTGCGAGCCTGTAGACCTAGCCCTGCTGAAAGGCTCTTGAGCGCATTTTGAGTAACCTCAGAAGGGTTTGTGTGTTTGATTCGGATCTGGCATTACTTCTGTCACAGCCTCGATTGGCAACGTCCCTGCAGCGACTGGGGCCCGAGCAGCGTGATTTACAAGGGAAGTTGCTATGTTAAATAAAAGTTACATAAGGAATAATTTACCCCCAGCTGTGCACAATAATGCTGCTGTAATGCCGTCAAGACGCTATGCTGACTTCAGAAACCGCCCGTGTGAAGTTTGAGTATCTTGTTATTCTCCCCAGACCTCATGGAGGGGCTTGGAGCCGCAGCTGTGCTCCTTCGCTCCCCGTCCTCCCCTTGCAGGCAGCCGCAGCACGGGAGGCACGGGCACGCAGCCCTTGCAGCACGGAGCCCTGCACCTCCCAGCACAAGCCATCCCCCACGCAGGGTGGTGCGGTTTGGTAGGGGGAATTACCCCCATCTCTCCACACTTCTGGCTGGCTGGGTGCAAGTCAGCTCCAGCCCAGAGGCTGCAACCAGAGCCTTGGCATGGCACAGAGCTAAGTGCCTCCTCGGGACTTATTAACGAACTCCCCTTTGATGCTCTCTGAAATACAGTTCTGTGGCTCCTGGTCTGCATCCAGAGAGCCCAGGGTGTAGGTAGACGTGGTAAGAGCGTGCACGCCTGACCTGCAGGCATGATCGGCAGCGCGCCAGAGCAAAGGCCTTGTGGGCCTGAAGGGCAGCTCTGCTGCCGGGCTCACCAGATCCTCACATCTGGCTGCAAGTCCCGCAAATGGCTGGGAGCGTGAGCTGGGAGCGTGTGCTGGGAACGTGAGCTGGGAGCGTGTGCTGGGAACGTGAGCTGGGAACGTGAGCTGGGAGCGTGAGCCCCGTGCGGGAGTTGCTGAGCCTGGAGCAGTTTACAGCAGGCCCTCGTGCTGTTCCCTTCCTTGGGCCCCTTGGACTGTTTGCGTGCTCATGACCCCCAGACCCTCTCCAGTGGCACTGCAAGCTATAACGTTTCAAGTGAGAGAAGGATGACAGGGGGGATAAAGAGAAGCGAGGGAAAGGCACCTAATACGATTTCAGAGAGCCCTCTGGCAGTCTGTCCGTGGGAGGCTGCCATGTATAATAAGGAAACGATTTGTCTGGGAATGATTCAGCATGTAAAATTCTCCCTCCCTGACCTCTTTCTAAGTCCCCAGCATGGGACTGCGGGAGGTTTCCAGCAGAGGAGAGCCGATAAGGCGCAATAGTTTTCATATGCTTGGAAGAGAGGTCAAAGTGTCCATGCTGAGACAGCATTCTCACTGCCATGTGGGGCTGTGTGGAGCCCACATTTCACCTTTACTCCATGGAAGGAGGTGGATTTTGTCTTGCTTAGAGACACATTAACCATCAGGGAACTTTCCTTCCCAGCCAGCCCTTGGGGTTGTGCTTCCCACAGCCTCTCCCTCTGCCCTGGGGACCATGGTGAGCAAAACCCCACCAGCAGCTGCAGAGCTCCTTCCCCTGCTGATTTTCACGGGGCTGCCTCCACACTCTGAGCTGGCCCACTGGTATTTCCCTGATGATTCCTTCCCTTTTGTGGGGGACCGCAAGGAAGGCTGGAGGCTGGAGCAGCTGCCCTGTGGGATCCTGGTACTGAGGGCTGGTTTTCAGCAGGGGAAGTTTCTGTGAATTTTCTGGAGCTTGCTCTAGATGTGAGGGTTGAGACATTTTTGCTTCTCAGGTGCTCTGGGAATTCCTCCTGTCCAACACTATAAGCCTGACTTGCACAAATGATTACAAAACTGCTGTTTCTTGGCATCTGAATTTTATAGGTTGTCAGCCTCTCCCATCCAGTGTGGGAGGGAAAGAGGAGAGACAGCAACAAAGTAAACCCTGAGTTTGCAAATGCCAACTTTTAATGTAGTAGCCACCTGCGTGTGCTTCTCTGTCCCCTAATACGCATCCTGACATATTTGCAACCTCCTTTCATTGAAATCTTTATTATCTCCTGGGGTGGGATCTTCTTTTGCTGCTTGCTTTCTGCAGTAAGTTACACTAATTCAAAAAAGGTATGGAGTGTGAGCAGATCAAAATGGGCAGCCTGAGGGGGCTGCAGGTCCCTGCCTACTGCCAGTGTCATGTGGGGAAGGAGCAGCTGTGCTTTCTGAGTAGTTCCCTTCCAGAGCAGTGCAGCTGTCTCCAGACCTAGCGTTGCTCCTTTCCTTTTCATTAGCTGAACGTAGAGATGGCCAAGATTCCTGACCCTACAAGTTCTGGACAGTCTAAATTCTCTGTGTGGCTGAAGGCCATGAAATACATACAGCATGTCTTGGGGAGCTGGAGGGGGAACTGAGCCTAATTCAGAGATGGGAGAAGAGACAAGATCTGCAAAGGTGTGACCGTTCCACTGCGGGACGAGGCTGGACTGGGCATGCAGAGGGGTTTCAGGGGGAGAAATGAATGACAATCAGCTCACTTCACCTGCAGCAGTGACTTATGCTCATACCTGCTGCACTGCTGGCAGTGTAACCGGCTCAGCCTGGGGGCTGGGGTTGAATTCATTCCAGGTGTGCAGCTCAAAAGCTGCCTATGGGCATCACAGGCTTAGTGAATTCACAGGGTACAAGGCCAAGGTGAATGAGGCACCCAGTGTTAGCCCACAGAAAGGCTGATGCTCAGCAGTGAAGGAGATGTCAGAAGTTCAAACCAGTGCTTAGGGTTTGTGAATTCACCTTCTGAGTGCATGGTTCTTCGGGTCCTTCAGAGGTACCAGCATGGACTGCAAGTGAAATAACTCTGTTCTCTGTTATTAGGTGATATCTATTAGCAGAGAGCTCATTTTCTGTTCTGTTCCTGGTGGGGACATTTTAGCCAGAAGCAGTTTCCAATCTGGCAAGCACAGCAAAAGTATTATAGGAAGGGAAAGAAGTCCAGATCCATGGAGGAAATATTTTTATTCTTTTCCTTGCAGGTTTGAAAATAGCCCCTAAGCAGGATATGTCAGCCAGGAACTGAATTGTTTCAAGTTCCCTCTTCAGATGTATCAGTAACAAGTCTACTCTGCACTTCTGTCTTTTTTCTGATTTTGGTGGGAATTCTAGGAAAATCTGCCCAGATTTGGATTCCTGCTTGAGCTGTGCATCTGCTAGGTCTGACACTGGTAAAAATTGGCTGCTTTGTGGGGTGTCTGCATGCAATAAACGGTTCTTTGTGAATGTCTTCTCCCAGCTCCTAATATCCAGGGATTGGCTCTGAAATGGGTAGCATTTTGCAAAAGCTTTTGCCTCTCCCTATCTTCAGTTTGCCGTCACAAAGCTGGATAGACTTGTTACCAGTATGAATGCCCAGTCCCAGCTCTGTGTTTTGTACTTTCTCCCCATAGCTGCCAGTACAAATGTACTGCAGTCTGTCACAGCCAGGAGCAGAGGAAAACCAGCGAGTGTGGAGGAAATTTGGCGACTGTCTGTCAGTCATCATCTTCTTTGCTCTGCTGTTCACTTTTGCTGTGCAGAACAAATCACATAACCTTTCTGTGTCTCAGTTCCTTCCCGTATAATGAGGACAAATATTAATTTGTCTCCTAGTGACAGAGGTTGCCTTCATACTCACAAAATGCTTTGATAATCACAGGTATTCCGTCAGTGCCATACATTGTTATCCTGCCATCTGAATGATCAGTGTTTCCTGACATCTGGCCACATGTAGCTGGGTCTGTGTAGTACTGCATGGCCAGCTTCCTGCCGCACCCATGTGCTGAGTGTGTGAGAACCAAGAAACAGTGGGTCTGGATGTGGCACCTGGATCTGTGCTGCTACTTTTTAGCCTGGAGCATTGGTAGCCCATGGAGCTCTTGTAGCAAGGACAGTGTGTAGCTCCACGGGGAGAAAAGAGGATGTAGAGATCCCTCTTCCTCTCCCCATCACCCAGCCCCAAACTTTTGTCATCATCTGCTCTGTGAGCCCCTGTGAATTCTCTGGTGTTTACCCATGGCTTGTGATGGGGTGGTCAGCAAACCCATCTGCTCAGGCTCTGTGATCCTGCACCTTGCAACCCTGGGGCGCTTGCTCAGTGGTAATTAACAATGTGCACTTCATTAGCACTTTCACCGTGACTTTTCTGAGCAGTCTGTAAGCGTCACACCAGTGCTTTTCTTCATTACCTTTTCCCACTTCACTGTTGAATTAATTCTTGCCGACCTCTTTCCAGAGAAACTACTGCTCACTCACTGATATATAAGGATTTCTTACAGCCTGGCTTTTTCTGATTTTCATACCTGGGATATTGTTTCCTATTTTGCCTTGCCTTCCCTAGACATTTAACACTTTGCATTTCTTTTATAGTCCCTGTCTGATATCTTCTCTCTGCATTTTGTCATCCCAGTCTTCTTTTTCAGCTTCCCCAGTCTCACTCTTTTATACAGAACAATGGAGTTTTGAGTATTCTTAAATCATCCTGTAAAGATCTGCAGAGCACAAGTTCCCAGCAGCAGTGTCCTAGGTGCTGGCTAAAAATTATTCCCAGAAGCCCTTCATTCTTCTCTTTAAATACAGGTTTTGGTCCTTTCTGTAGAACATGGTTGCAGTGCTGCAGATGCTCTTGGTTGCACTTCTGTTGAGAAGCCCAGGACTCTTCCACATGGACAGCTGTGCAACCGCAAGGGAAATACTTTTTTTTGCTTATTTAATGCTCTCCTAAGAACCTTACAGAAGGTAATCTTCACAACAACCCCAGGAACTGGGGTCTTGCACAGATAGGAAAGCTGGCACACAGATGTTTAACCAGGGTCACAGGAGGAAATCAAAAGCAGAACTGGGATTGGGATTTTTGCACTGCTGCCCCCAGACACGTTGTTGGAATGTCTTCAACAGGTTTTCTGCTGCCTCAGTGCATGCACAGCACCTACCTTCTACCACATGCAATGGAGACTGCTAGCGGGCATGGACAGCTGACAAACTTTGAGCAGTAGGACTGAGGTGCAGCTTTGGGGGAAGCATGGATTTATGATGACCTGGTACATATTATGATATATGACACATAGGATACATTTTGTGAAATGTCCCTTAGTTGACTAAAAAAAAAATCAATTTGCATCTCTGGCAACACTGCCACAGCGCAGCAGCAAACCAGGACTGGCTCTGCCCTTGGCTACAGGCAGCAAGTTACGCTTCCTCCCCAACACGGCTCTTCTCTCTTCTCTGCTGCACAGGGTATGCTGGGGGTATCTCGAGTGCTGCAGTGCTGTGGCTGAACAGTCATTCCTTCTTGTTCCAGATGAGACCTGGGACTTGTGCTAGGCTGCTTTAGGTCACCTTGGCTATATCTGTTGTTACTGCAGTGTGTTGCTCTGACCTGTCTGTGCACCAGTGGTCCCAAGCTGCTGGTTTGTACACAAGGAGCTGGGATGCTGCTGCTTGGCGAATATTGTCTTTTGAATCTTGCTGCAGAGCGAGCAAACCAGAGTATAGATTATCTGATCACATGGCACGTGGGTTATCGCTTTTTAGTCATAAATAAAACAAAGCAGAAAAACTGAGATGTGATGTAGGACACGAACACACAGCCAGTCTGGTTGTTCAGCCTTTGCGGCTCAGGCCAGTACCTGCAGAACATAAAGGGTTAGTTATTCTTGCAGTAGCATGATTAGGTGCTATGAACACTAATGATCCAAAAAGCTCAGTTTTAGCTTACGTGAGAATTGTATCCAACTTTTTAATGCCTGTTAACTTTGCAGACAGCAGAGTTCCTACAGGAACCAGAGATCCAGGCAGCTAGATGAAAACTCGCTGCACATGCACGTAGTGTCTGACTAGACCTGTGGTCTGTGGTGGGGAGTTAGACAAGGTGAGACTGTAAAAGGCTGTAATTGTACGCAGGAGATGGCTGTGATTGCTTTGAATGTGGAGCCATTGTCAGGAACAGAGAGGGAAAAGCACTGCCTATTTGAGCACTCTTATCTCAAACTTCTGGCTAAGTGAAGTCAGGAAATTATTGGGGGGTGCTGTTGTTGTCTGCATTTTCACCACTGGGATTTGAAGAAACTTGGGATTTTGTGCTGCCTTTGGCATGGCTTTGCTGCTCTTTGCCAAGTTTCAATAATCAGCATCCAGGGGTTACATGAAGGGTGTAGTGTCTACCCCATGGGAATTCAAGGACCACAAGGAGAGGTTTCAGTAACATTTGTTTAAAGGCACTTCAAGGTTTTTAAATTATTTTTGGCTCCTGAAATATAACTGCCATCCTTTAACTATTATCAATGGCATTAGAGCTTCACATAGTAACAGCATGCTGGGATCCATGAGAGTGTCAGACTGGCTTGCTGTTACATGAAAAATGTCACATCTTGCAGCATCTCAGTTCTTGATTTTTGTCTGGTTTTTAGCACTTTGGAATTTGATGCCATCATATTATCAAAGAGAAAAATGTCTCAAATTAGAGCCTGCTTTAAACAGATGCTTTGCAGTCTCAGATAAGTACAATTTGTAGACATAACTCAGAGAAATTTAAATGTTGAAGGCACCTACACTCACCAATTTGCTGGGATCCACCTAAACTGCTGAATTTTAACTCCACCTTCCCATTACCCTGTGAAGAGATCTTTTCCTTCTGAGGCATTCCCCTTGATCTGCTCTTATCCCTGAGACTCTGGTGTCTTCTGTGCTGAACAGCACCACTATCCGCTTGTCTTTGAGTCTCTTAGGCATCGCTGTTCCCAGTTGTGTGACAGTGTTGCATTTCATCGCTCTGTGTGGACAGAAAGCCTTAATTATGGCAGGTTAAATGAAACAATATGTGGAGTGTGGGCTAAACTCTGGGATATTTTTAGTCTTTGTTGGCCTTTTCATGGCCCTTGCTGTATTTCTCTGGGAAACAGTTGCTGAGTAGCATCATTTAGCTTGTCCCACATAACTCCAGGCTCTTGGAAAGCCAGTTTCCTGCCAGGCTTGAGACTTCTGGGACGGGTGTTTTCCCAGTGGGAATGTGCCCATTTTAGATTATAAGACCTCATGCCTTATTAATGTTTTGATTAGTGTTCAGAGTGGAAAGGCAACCTCAGAATTAAGTGTTGTGTTTGGGGGGAGTAAACCCCCAAGGTCATGAGCTTAAACTGTGGCTAGATTATGTGTAGCCAACATCTGTATCTTCAAGTTCCTTTTGCAGACCAGTTGGATCACTGGATCACTGCTGTCAATGGTTCCTGTTGCACAGATATTCTCCTGGAAGGGGACAAGAAGCATTCCTGTGACTGGCAAATGAAAATGCTAGAGTTAGGTGGAGGACAGGGAGCCAAATCAATGCCTCCGTGGAGAAGCAGTCGCCTTAGTGCCACGGTGGCTGAGTGGGCTGGGCTGTCAGCTCGGCAATGGGCAGCGTTCAGCTCCGCATGCAAGGCTGTACAGCGAGAAAGCCATGTGCTGGCTGGGAGTGTGGGAGTCTGTCATGAGGGGATGTCAGGAGATTTGGAAGAGGGATGTTGCAATGCCAGGGGGGGATTGCAGAGGACATTGAAGAGCTGGGGTCAAGGGGTGACTGAGCAGGGAAGCCAACCTGACCTGGATCCTCTGGCAGCGTTTGCATTGCTACTTCCAAAACAGCTTGTGTGAAATGCTGGGGTACAAAATGAGGGTGGATGAACCTGGGGCCAGAGACGTGGCCCCACTGTCTGCCCTGTCTGTCAGGGCCCCTGTTTCACGGCAGAATAGGCAGAAGGGCAGATGAGCCTGTGCTGCCTCCAGCTCTGTGCAAACCCCCCGCTTTAGCTCAAACCTGAGGCTGATGGCCGTGCACGAGATCTCTGGCTCTAAACTGTTGTGCTTAAGTGCAGACACATGTTCTACTCTGCCCATTGCTTCAAGCAATGAAAACCTCCAGCAAATGGTTGAGGCAGACATCTGGGGATGGTGATGTCTTAAACTGCTGTAACATGATTTGCTAGGGCTCGTCTGTTTTTTGAACCTACAGTATTTTTACCTTTGCAATCTCCTCTTTCTTACCCTGAGCACTAAAAGCTTCTTTTTTTTTCTTTTTTTCTTTTCTTTTTTTAATTTTTCTTTTGTTGTAATGAGAATTTTGTGTAACAACATGGCTCCAGGAACTGCAGCTTTATGAAGAAGAGGAAGTTATGAGAGATCATATAAAATCATGTTCTATTATATTACATAAAAATTAAATAATACCATACTTCAGAGACAAAGAAGCACTTTTATTAGCTGGGAAAACACACATGAAATTTGAGTTTTACGTGCAACAGCACACAAGGTGGGTAGCAGGACTGGGAGCAGAACAGACTTCTTCACTGTCTTAACACAGAGAGGGGAAAAAGAGAGCAGCTGAAGATCCTGAACGTGGAATTCTTCCTCTGCTGGGCAAAGAATTACATTAAGAATTAGAGCAATTTATTTTCTGCAGTCATTATACTTGCTTAGCAAAAGAAGAGCTTTATATGGTCTCGTTTAAAACTAATTGTCCAGTTTTAAAATTGTTGAGAATCCAAGGAGTGAATTTACGATGGAGTTTTTTGAAGAAAACACTGTTAGTCCCAAATTGAACCAAGACTTAGATTAATCACAGTCTTCTGTGCATTAGAAGGCATTTGAGAATCCATCTAGTTCATGGGAAAGTGATCTTGGAAGAGCAACAAATAAATGCTGTGACCTTTTGACTCTGCTAGCCCTGGAGCTGTGGTAAGTTTGCAGTCAGGCACTTGGTTCCAGACAGGAATTTTCATTGCTGCAGTGAAGTAAATCATCAGGAGGAGGAGGACTCTTTGGCCTTGTCTGTGTGAAGATATTTTCAGAGCTCTATTTTTCTGTGGGTGCCCGCTCCGTCAGTGACAATGGAAATGGGAGCTGAATGGTAGACCTACTTAGGAAGCCTGAAATACTGGCATCTTAAACCACCCTAGTTAAGGCAACACCAGAAATGCCAGCCTTATCTTGGTCTGGGGTGGCGGTTTTGGCTAAATCCCATCGGTATGGGTTGGACTTAGCCCCAGGGCAGATTTAGTGAGGGAACAAAGGGTGCTGTAGTGCCTTGAGATAGCATCATCTTGATGTGGCACATGTAGGACACTTTCAGTGTGCCATTCCTATTCACATCTCTTTAGCAGTTCAAAGAAGATGAATTAATGATGGGAAATAAAATAACTTTTGGAAAAATCAGTCATTTTCACGGTTATTAATTCAATGATCCTTAGAAAAAAATGGTTTTTAAACCTTATGTTTGGGAAAGGTAATTTCTCTGTAATTAATTTGGCTGATTTTTGTTTGTTTGTTTTGCTTCTGTAGCCAGGCAGAGCTGTGTCTTCCTCAGCCTCAGTTCACGTTTCAAGCTTTCCTGGAGCTGTGTCCTCTCCAGAGCTTGTGTTCATGAAATTTGTAAGAACTTACTTATCCTGGAAGACTCCACTCTTCTCTGCTCTGGATTAAAGGTGGTCCATGAGTTCCCAAGTTAGTAGGAAGAAGAGAAAGTCATATTGCACATTTGGTCTCATTTCCTTAGGAACCAGGAACAGCACTCATTTTTGCGTAACTATAGAAACCAGTGCTTTAAAGAAATGACCGGCCGGTGCAAGACTTGGGATAAAATTGAGCATTGACAATGATGGGTCATCATGCACGAGGGAATAAAAGGCCTGATTACGACTGAGACTACTTGGGGAGACAGTCCAACCAGGCTGGATGTTGTTTTGTTCTGCTTGATTGCCACCTTCTCTGTGAGAGCTCAGCGTGACACACCTGGGTTGTCACGTGAGGAGAGTAAGAGGAGTTTGTGCTCTGTGCAGTTGTTACCAGGTTGTCCAAGGAGAATATGGGGAATACAGCTTTTCTCAGCATTGTAGCTCCTGTTGGGGAACCTTCTGCACCAACAGGCTCTGTCAGTTACTCCCTGATACAGCTCCATGAACAGGCATCTGTAGCAGATGCTCTTTGTGGGCTGTGTGGGTTCTGTCCCTACCCTCAGTACAAGACTAGGCATGTCAAACATGCTGAGATCCATTAAAATGAGTCCTTTTCCTCTAATGCTGGCAAAACCGGTGCTCTTACAAGGAGTCTCTCATCACTGTCATGCCTAAAAGTCTATTATGGAACAGTTCCTAGGACTCAGCTTCAGAGTAGTAAAAACCTCTGGAAAAGTACCACAGCCTTTGCTGTTGACTGTAGAAACCTCTTTTCCTTCCTCAGCATATGTGCTCCATCTGAACCTGTGAAATGCTGGAGAAACAACAGCTATACACTCACTTCTCTGAATTACTTCCTTTTCCTCTTTTCGTCCTCTCCCATCTGCTCTTTTCTTGTGCTTCTGTTCTTTTGGTGATGATAAAGACCCCCCCCCCCCATATTCATTCTGTGGATTTCCTCCCCCTCAGGCAGCCAGTGAAACATACAAACAGCACTTGATGTAAATCAGAGTAAGATTCTGCTGGGTTCCCCCCGACCCCCTTTCCATGTTCTAGGCATTAGTATAATGAAGGAGAAGGCAATGATTGTTACTTAATTTGCATTCTTTAAGGCAGATGCCTCTGACCTGTGTGCGATGGGAAAAGACTGGTCAGTATGGCAATGTGTGAATGTCTAAGTCTGGACTGAGGCTGATTTTTCATGTATTTAGGCAAAGGCAGGAATGTACCCCCTGCCTTCCTTGTGCAGATCATCCTCACCTGCCATACCCTCCCTTGCCGCCTCTTTGTGAGCAGTGATTCATGGGCTCACCAAGAACACGGCAGCTGCAGATGATCCCGGTTCCAGGAATGGTGATGACAACTGCAACACTGTTCCACCACCAGCTGAGAGACGCTCCCGGAACTGGCCAGAGCAATCACTCAATGAAAGGAGAGATCCTTTGGCTGACAGCTGTGCCAGGCATTTTCTTGTACTATGCACAAAAAAAGCCAAACTTGAAGAGCTAGGTTGGCCTGACCTGTCCCTGTGCACAGGGGAGTAGAGTCTAGTCCCCGCCTGCGTTGCCCACAATATTTCCTCCTACACTGACTCATTTCACCATGACAGAGCCAAGGGAAGCAACAAGCTTGGTTCTGCCCCTCGTTTTCCCTGTAGGGTGGCTGCACACAGCCTGATGTTTCGTGTTTCTTGCAGTGAAGTGGATACAGCTTTTCTCTGGCAGGACTGAGGGAACTGGAACTGCCTGTGCCACAATTTGTTCCCTAGATTCTGCTCATTGGGAAAGCTGGTGCCAGCCTTTGTTAGAGCACATGACGTCTTACAATCAAGATCACTATTAGGATTTTTTTCAAAGTCAAAAATGGCCCTCCAGTGATGTAAAATTTTTCATCCTTGATCCTGCAGTGATGGGTGCACTGTAGTTCTTCTGCTCCCCCAGCACATCTTCCTTTTCATAGACAAAGGTCCACAAACTTATTCATTTACCATGATTTCTTTTAAAAACTCCTTAAATTTCCATCACTGGGAAAATATTTAATTGCCTTAAGCCTGCAACATGAGTTTGAGTCCGGTTTGTTGAGGCTTTCAGGCCAGACAACTTTATTAACAACAGTGGCTTGCTTTGGAGATAAATCCTCTTTTTCAGAGAACATCTTTTCTAAAGAGTTTCACAGCTGATTATGGACACAAATAACTCACCAGAAAAAGTTAGTGATACTCAGTTCTTGGCAAGCCCTGAGTTATTATCCAGTTAATGCTGTGGCACTGTGCATTTCCAGCTGTGTTGCAGTGGCACGCAGACCTCAGCAGCTGTTGCAGAGCTCATCAAATGGCTGTTGAGCATCATCCCTGATTTGTCATAAACCTAAAGGTTTCTCTGGGGAATGAATGTTATCGCCTGCCACAGCCTGGCTACACTACAGTGATGCTCCGGCACTGTTGTTATCACACATACACTGCTTGTTTGAATTCCTTCCTTCTGCCCTTTGCTTTCATTATTTTTCCTGTTTGTTGGGATAGTTGGGATCAGATTATTCATAGCTTTATGCTTCTAACTGACTTGTCTGAAAATGCAGTCTGGTGTATGTTTATGGCTACCTGGCTTCATGGCTTCATAACCAGCTAAGTTTGTATTTTAAACAATATTTAGATGCCTAATAAAGAGGCACAGAACATTTTGTGAACTGCTCAAGTACATTGCCCTTAAAAAGAAGAATGGAGTTTTAGGTGTAAATTATGGTATGGACAAAAGCTATGTTTTATGTAGGATTTTAATGTTTGCACTTACTCTGAATAGGATCAAACACAGAAAATTTCAAAACTGGAAAGGAAATTCTGATGTGAAGGAGGGAGGAAGCTTTGTATGGGGTTCACAGACATGCTTTGTTTTAAGAAATGTTTATCGTCAGACTCATAATACAGAACATGCGGAAGCAAAACCTTATTTTGGAATGTTTTATGCTTTTCAAAGCTTTTCCATGTCTGATTTTCCCCTTTTCATAACTTTCTCAGTTTTCTTCCCTTTTTTGCCTTTCAGACACAATTTTAGCAGAACTGATATGATACCACAAATTGTTTTGGCTCAAGGAAGAAAGTTTCCAAAGATTTTCTGAGCACTTCAGCCTTACTGCTGCTGGAAACCCTATTTCAGTACTCATGTGCTTCCTAGAGACTTGAAAAATCCATCCCATTGTCTGCTGCAAAAGGTGTTTTGCAGATGCAAGAGATCAAAGTTAAGTTTCTGATCCTGGTGACCAGATTGCTTAAACTCTCTGTCCTTCACAACTTTTGTGATACTATATGAAGAACAATAAAGTTGGGGTTTTTTGGCTTCTATGATTGTCTCTGCAGGGTCTGAATTATTGCAGTGCCAAGTTTCAGAGCCCAGCTTTTAACTCAACCAACACCCCCTCAGTCTTTTAGCTTGGAAACACCTTGTTCAAGTCTCTGCTAAGTGGCCCTTATGTTTGTATGGAAACCTTATCAAAAGAGATAGAAGTCACTCCTGACCAAATCCCTTCATCTCTGAGAAACACCTTGACAACAGTATTTTTCCTCAAGTTGCACTGTAATTGCAAGAAATTTGCAATGGTCACTTCCAGGGACACCCAAGTACTAGTGACAGGTGAAAGTATTTGTGTGTTTTCGCGGAGAATTGTTAATTTTGTGACTGTACTTCTTGCAAAATGTGTCACATCACCATGATTGGGCTGTGAGTGTCCCTGTGACTGCTCTATAAATAACCTGGATGGACAGAGACCAAAAAGAGCACTTAGGCAGTAAGGACTTTTCTTTTGGGCCTGCTGGGTTTGTGCAGGTTGTCATTGTCACTGTCACAAACAGGCTGCAAAAGATATTTTCAGCTGCTTGAGATAAAATGGGCAGAGGTGGAGACTTTGTGTTGGCTCGAAACATTGATATGCTTTCGGGCCAGAAATGTTCTTTCTGCTGCCAGCCCCGTGAAGACTTCTTTGGCCTGAAGGCTTGAGTGTTACAGCTTATATATTAGTCCAATAAAAGATACACACGAGCTGCCTTGTCTTGCTGTCAGTCCATCTCCTAAAAAATGTTGCTGCAGCTAATGGTGGCTCATACTTGATTTCTGTCCAGGGTATTTTAAGGCTGTGAAACCATCCAGCAGGATAGGTGTCTGTCTCAGTGCTGTCCTTTGCCTGTTATTATGTATGTTTGTATTAATGATGAGATATCCTGCAGCATTAGTTGATTTAAATATTGAAAACAAATGTTGTCCTATTTCTCTGCCTTGGGGCTAGGAGTGATTATTCCAGCCTCTTCAGTGTACAGGAATCTGCATCTGTTGAGGTCTCTATTCTGCTGTGAGCCCAACATATGAACTCAGTTTGCAAATTCATCTGAGCAATGCTAACATTGGCACCTAGTTCTGTAGGTACCTGTACCAGTACTATCCAATGGTCTAAATACCTCTCTACTTTAGAAATGCATTTTTTTTTAGACTTGGCCACTTGGGTCAACATCCCGTCTCTTTATTGTTTACATCTTGATGTTTCAGTATCACCAGGATACGTTATTATGACTCTGGGATGCAAACAGTCCACTGCTGATGGTTTTTTTTAGTAACTTGGCAACATTATCTAAAGCAAAGCAGACTCTTGAAATTGGGACATACTGCAGTTCACAGGGACAATGAAAAGTATTTGTGGTACAGAGTATTTTGCACATTTGAAATCTCTTGTATCAATCTTAATCAGAAAAGAGTGCCTGGAGAAAAAAAAAAATTACTGTTTAATGTTTCTGATAAAAGTAGCAGTTGCAAAAAAATACATTTAGAAATGGTGTAAGAGTTTCACATAGTAGCCTTAACAATGTTGATAGTGTTGTTCATAAATATGTGGTTAGGGAGATATAAAATTGTAGATCATTGACTTGCTAAGCTATAATATCATTTTCTGGGCTATTTAGGTGTGTCGACTGAATGAATGTTTAGAATCCATGCAGCACATGTAGTAAAAATTTGCATGAAGACCATATTGATTTGAGGTGCAGGGGAAGCATTTCAATGCAGAATAGATGAGCTGCTGGATTTATCTGTATTCTAAGTTGTGAGAATGCAGAATTTGCCCAAGGGACCCCTTCTAGTCCTGATGTGAGCTGGTGCAAGGCAGCAGGAGGCATCGCATACGAGATGTATTGAACAGCTGCGGGCTGCGGCTCTTGGGTTCGGTTCCTGGCCTCCCCTGTATCCCAACAAGACATTCTGTGATGGATTCCATCAAATGGCCTCATTTCTAGCCCTTGACACAAGGGAAAGCTGCTCCCACAACTACATTCAGAGAGGTAGAAGGGGATGTTACTCTTCAGTCTGCTTGTGACATGAGTCTAGTGCTGAGTCACCAGTACTTTTTGGCAGCTGCATGCTGGTTTTGGCATTTGGGGGCTGCAGAGTTGGGATACCAGCAGCAGCAGAAGGCACAGCCCTTGCAGAGCAGTGGGTCAAGGGAGAACCTACATTCCTAGTGAGTGGGCAGCGAAGAAAGCTGGTGAAAAACAAGAAAGTATGGGGCATGTTGCTATTAGTTGCAGAGAAATAACAGGAATTTCACAAAACTGATGCTCATGTGGTGATGTGCCATTTGTGATGAACTGCCTCAATTTGTCAAGATAATTTTGAACATTTTGTTTCTTCAAGCCAATGTCAAGATCTTTTTGTGTCCTCAATCTGGAGCTCATTAAGTGTATGATGCATGGAAAACTCTGCTTGCCTCTTAATAATGAAATACTGGGGAAAACAAACTTTTAACCCCATTTTCTGGTGGACACCTTTTGTGTTCCAAATTCAATCTGTTTCATATATGTGCACTCAGACATTTGTACATATGTCTCACTGTGTCTGAGTGTGGATTTGAAAGTTGCTCTATGCAGAAATCTCACCTCGTCATCGAGAACAAAATACATAAGCACAGAGCTCTGTCCACCTAAAATGGCCTGAGATGGAAAGACCCCCCTTACTGCCAGTGTTACAGACGGGTATTTCTCTGCAGGGAGATACTGAAGGATGCAGTGCATTTAGGAGTTTGTTGTTGCCTTGCTTCAAAGTGAGGAGAGAATCAATAATCTGTTCGGCTGTGAGCTGACGTCTTGTCTGAGTGCCAGCTCCGGTGTCCTCCAGGATAAGCTGCCCAAGTGTCTGAGGGAGCAAAGCGGGATGTAAATTCCACAAGTCATTTTCCTGAAACTCTTATGTGGGAAACCTTTAGAAGCCTCTCAGTAAGGACAAAATCCTTCCAGGCTTAATGCTTGTTTGAGCAAAATTCCTTCTGAGGTCAGTAGACCTAATCCTGAAGTCTTATCACTTGTTTACCTTGATGGGATTTGAGTGTGTGTGGGGGAAACAGAGGGTCTTGGGACAGGATGTGCTGGAAATGCTTTCCTGGGAGGCTGGAAGAAGCCTGCCAGGCTCTGCAGAAATGTCTGCATATGTGAAAGAAAGGCTTGCTTCAGTAAAAATCACCTGGGTTTCCCACTTTCTCAGCAGTGGTAGAAAGAGCAGGTAAGGATCCCTCTTTTCTCTGACAGCTCTTTGGTGCCTGTGGGTGGCCCAGCCCCATCTCTCAGGGATGGTGCATCTCACACTTCCATGTGTGTGCTTCTAAAGTGGCATCTCAGACTTTCTTTTGCATCCTAGATGAAAAAGTCCTTCAGGCTGGCAACCCCCCCATATCTTTTTAATTGTAACACAGTCCATCAAAGTGATAAGTAGTGTCAAATACAGAAGCAGATGAGAACTGAGACATTGGTTTCTCTTATCCTTAAGCTGGGAAACAAGCCCTGGGTTTGCCGTGTGGCTCTGGGGGAAGAACCTTGTGCAGGGGGCTTTGGAGCAGGTCCTGGCTCTGCTTGCCCCATGTGCTGTCATAGTAAAACCCCACAAAAGGCCCCTTGTCCCTGCACTGCAAATCATGGCATGCCAACAGTGCCCTCAGGAGAGATTTCTCCTGCCTGTCTCTTTTCCTCCCCTCTTTCCCCTTGCAAATTGAAATCTATCTCCTTTGTAATGGACTCGGCCTTTATTAGCCAAAGATCATACCTCTTTATTAACCTTTCAGTGAGGCTACATCAGCTGAGTGAAACACCATTCAGTGGGGCATATGGAACCATAAAAGTCACTGCTGGTGTCACACAGCTGTGTACAATTTTGTTTGGTTTGAGGCTTTTTGCTTTTTAGTAAAGAGATGGAAAATGTTCTTTTCTTCTTTTCTGCTTTCTGGTGAGTGACTTATAAACAGCCTGTGTGAAATTGGCTCTGGAAAATATAATCAGAAAAATATATAGGCTGTTGCATTGTTTTTAAGAATCTCAGGTCATGGTACAGGGGAGATTCTGTGGTAAAGTTTCATTAAAGGTAAAGAAGGAACACTAAAAGCTTTGCTGCTGATCCAGGGAAAGTAAAACTTCGTCAAGCCAAGTAACACTGGGCCATCTTGTACTTTATTCCCTGCTGCTTATCTAAAGCACATTTCTTACATTCAATAGATTTCTACTTCTGGCAGTTTATAACTCCATGAGTTTAAGAGCCTTTGACTAATTAAGAGCAGAGAGATTTTCACCATGCTGCCATAGCCCCACTGGAAGAATAATTTTCAAGTGTTTTGCTCTTTGGGGGCATATGAGGCCAAAATTACAAATAAGTGTCTGTGTAGCTATACATACACATATACATCTACACTTACACACATACATATATATATACAAACATATGCATACATACACACATACATATATACACAAACACACACACATATATATGTACACACATAAATGTGCTCAGATTATATCTATGTCCATATCCATATTTGTTAAAAAAAAAAAAGCCTTAGAAGCGAACACCTTTGGAGGGCAAATTGTAGGTACTGTTAGAAGTCTTCTAGGTGGGTCTCTGGTTGGGTTATAAGTTATTTGCAAATTAATCATGGAAGAATGTTAAGAGGTTTGATCCTACAGGTGAAGAAGCATGTGTGATTGTGTGAGTGCATGTGCACATCTGCAGATAACAACTGTGAGGGATGTTTGTGCTTAAACTGATCAGACAAGTTTTATTACTTCTGTCCATTGATGCTGTTTTGAAATATGGCAGGCTGAGCCTATTAAGATAGCTCAGAAATGTCTTTCCAAAATAGCTTTTGGTTCCCACACTCGTTAACATCCTTGATTCACTTCAAAATCTGCTCCTCTCAGTATTTGCTGCTCTTGTTCACACAGATGCATTGAAAAACGGATTGTTACCCAGCAGTTTTCTGTAACAAAGGAAGGGGTTTGGTCCAGGTCCAGAGAAGGACATACAGGAAAGGATCACAAGTGAGGAAATGACTGTGTCAAATTGCACTTTGAACAGTGAGAAGGTAGAATGCATATGAAAAACAGCTGAGTTAAAAGAATGTGTAAGGCAATTCAGCTGAAACTTGCAACTGCATTAACGTTACTGGTGTTGGATAGTGTGTGACTCCACAATAAATCCTGTACACCACAGCTCAAGATGTAGGAAAACTTAAGAGTTCTTAAGTTCATTCCTGTTTTACAGCGTGATCCATTGCCTCTCACATCACTGTGAACCTGACTGCCAGCTCTTGAAAGGCTTGGGCAGCACTGAAACCCAGTGGTTTTTAATTCCATGTATAGATGTTTGTGGTGCCACAAGGGAAGTGTCTGGTCTGAACCAGCAAATCTATCCTGAGATGGGTGATGCAAAACGAAAGCAGTCAGGAGAAGAAGTATTTGTTGATGGAAGTTACCAAAACACCACTCATTTCAGTGAAGGTTGAAAAACAGCTTTGTTGGGATAAGAAAATTTACAAATGTCCCATTATGCTGTTGCTAAGATCACACCTGTAGCATCATGCACCAAGATCATGCTCTTATCTTCAGAAACCAGACTCCAAAGGAAGACTGCAACATTAAAGGAGATACAGGAGCAGGAATGAATTTAGCCAGTTTCATCTAGAGAAATGCTTAATGGCAGGATGATCGTCTTAAGGGTCATTTAATACCAGGAAAAGGAAATGATACATAACACAAGTAACAACACAAAGAACAGTGAATTCAATTTTTAAAAGGGCAAATTCAAATTGGAAATGAGGCTAAACTTTTAGATGGTTAGGGGCAGGCAGAAAGGGAAATAATTTGCTTAATGAGGTAGTTATGACAAACTAGGTAGAAATACTCTGTTTTCTGAAATCAGTGAGTGTGGAGTTCAGTCTTTCCTGCCTGATGCAGTGGGTTCAACAGCAGAGCCCAGTGGTGTTTTGTCAGCCTTGTTCATCATTACCATTAGTTGCCTTAATAATCCGTGTTTGAATAAAAGCACTACAGTAGCATAGGTACATGTTGAGAATCCTCCGTGTTTCTCTAACACTGAAGAAAGAAATTGGATATTTTGTACCTTCACAATATGAAACAAAAACTTAAGTGTGCTGTGGTTGTACAGGTGGGATTTATGTGAGACCACATGGAGATTTACAGCCTCATGACTTTTGTGCCTGGTCAGAACTGTGTTATAGAAAGGCTGGAGGGGACTCTTCATCGGGTTGTGGGGGGCTTGGGTGCTTCACTCTTCACTGTGTTGAGGAGGCAGCTGGACACCTCCGAGGTACCTGTTGAAAATCCTACTCTTGTATTCCACTCCTGCTGTCTCCTTGAAGCAGAGCTGACCCCATGGCTCTTGTAATGCAGTGGGTGATCTTAATTCCCCACCTACAGGACTTGCTGCTCCAAACGGGCTCTTGGGGCTCCTGCCTGCTTACAGCACTTTTTGGGAGCATGTCTGAAACCAGCCCTGTATCTGTGTTGCCAGGAAGGCTTTATGAAAAAGAGACTACAAATGCATACTGCCAGAACCTCACATCTGAGTAAACATGAACCGAATGTATTTCCAGTGCAAATTTAACTGGAATTGGTGAACAGTGCAAGAACTGATACTGATATTTAAATCAGTGATTCTGATATAATGAAGACAAGTGATTAACAAAAGTGTTTATCTCTTTGTAGCACAGATATACATTTGATAGTTCTTGCTTTGTTTTAAATATATTGATAGGCACAAAATACCTAATTGATGAGGTTGTGTAGGGATCCCAGCAAACAGTTAATGATTGCCAATTGATGAGCTTTGCAATGTCTGAAAATGAAATGGTAACATTCAGTGCATGGAAGTGGCTCATATTATCCAAAACAGCTGATGATTACTGTGTTTAAGTAACAGAATTCTCATAAAGATTTGAAAATTTAATGCAATTTTTCCATGACCTTGATAATCATCAGGAAATGAATGTAAAACTGTGATCTCATGTCATTTGGAAAATTAATGGAATAATCTGATGGGCAGAACTTGCTAGGGATCTAACTGTACACTGGAAAATAAGTCTTTAGGCATTGGTCTCTGTCAACAGCAATGGAAGTGGAGAAGACTGTAGATTTTATTCTGTAATTATCTGAAATGAAAATGGGAGGTGTCTTAAAGAGAAATAGAGTAGTGTTGCTTTTAGCAAGGAAAATAGGTCAGCCTAAATACTAGCACTAGTTGTTACATGCTACTATGGATGTGTGTGTTGGAGAGCTCACTGGAAGATTAATTTATTCCTGTAAAAACATTGTTTTATAGAAATCTTCTTTGAGCTTTGAGATTTTCATTGGAGAACTGGAAAATTAGCAGTTTCCAGCTACCAGAAAATTTCAGATGGTTGCTGGGCAAGTTTCTTTCCCCAGTGCAAACACATAAACACTTGCAGGAAAACATCTGTACTGGTGTGCACATTATTTCCTCTGCAATACAAATGAGTCCATTTTTGCAATCTGTCCCGTCTCTTGGTTCTGCAGCATCCCTTAATGGATGTATAAGCCACTTTAGCTGCAAACTCCTTACTCCAGTAATGAGATTCTAAGTTTTTGCTTCTAGGTTTCTGTTCCAGTCATAAGTTTGTATGGTGCTTGGAGGGCTTGCCATCCCGGTTGCTCTCAGATCTTCTCTGCTCTTTGGTGAAAATTAGTAACAAAGGGTTTGTGATGTTCAGTGAAAGCAATGGCAGCAGTTGCACTGGCAGTAAATGTCAAAGAAAGAAGCTGTAAAGGCTGAGGGAAGTAAATGCAAATTATCAAGAGTTAGTGCAAGAGATTTTGCTGCAGTAACTGAACCTTTTTGGCTGGGGATAGTCACAGATTTAATCCACCCCTCATATGAGTCGTTGAAGCAGTTGAATAATAACCTATGAAAGTTGTACTAGAAGTGTTACAGGACCATAGGAAAGGTGACACTCCCACGGTGTTTTGTCAAAATATTTTTTGGACCTATGTAACACATGATCAGTGTTTACCAATTACTGTGTAGCATATACTGGACCCAGCTACGTAACTGATTCCAGCTTTAGTCTTTTATGCAGTGACCTTGAGTTGCTCCTTAGGGTGCAAATACCAGGTGGTCCTCCCCTAGAAGGTCTCATCTTTATCCCTATGTAAAATGGGCAATGCTTTGTGGGATGAGGGAAGTCTTTCCCGTGTTGTTAAACTAAGGAGTTATTTAAAATATTTTCCCTCCTTTAAGTAGGTGTCAGTCACATTTTTTTTGTTAGATACCATAGACTAAATCCTGTGTCTGCTCTGGGTCTGTAGTTGAACAGAGCAGTTCATCACCAGGGGAAAACAAGTCTTTCTTTATAACTGTTTATAACTCTTCATTTTATCTCGGCTTGTCAGTGTCTGGCAGATTCTCCATCCTTTGTGCCATTCTTCTTCAGCTCACTAACAGAGCCATCATTAGCTCTGCATATAGCGGCAGGCTTGGGGATTTCATTAATTTTCTGAAGTTTCCTTCACTCCTTCTTGGGTTTTTTTTGAAATTTATTTTCTTTATAAGTGAAAAAGGATGGGTTCTGCTCTGAATCTGGCCTTTGCTCTGTTCTTGGCACTTGTAATTACTACAGGGCTGCACTGACCTGAAGTGATGCTGCAACTGTGCTTAGCATTTCTGTTTGGAAAAGCATTTATGATGCTGGCATGTGCATCTCAATTTGATAGGTTTACTTGTACTGTTTAGAGCAATCTGAGGAGATTTATAATTGCTTGTTTTGTAATACAGACACAAAGAATTAAGTAAAGGCTTTGTAAGTAATCTCTTTTTTCCTCTGTCATGTTTTCATATATCACCTTATTTAGGGTCAAAGTTTGACTTCTCTTTGAATTTGACAGGCATATGTAAGTGCTGCTTCTGAGTAGTTCACAGAGGGATTTGGCACTTTGATTTTCAAATGCAGTGCCAAAAGTGGAGAGAATAGTGTAGCTTGATTAGAATGGAGCCCATGCAATGACAGGAGCTACATTTTCAGCAAAAAGTACTGTGAGAGGAGAGGATGACTTAGGAAACCAATTGCAATTAAAACTGTTGTAACTGAGTTGATACCGGAGACAGAAAACTGCTAGCTTTTGATGTTTGCTAACTAGGCAGAAACTGAGAAAATATCTGTTTTCTGAGAACAGAGGTATGGAGGAAAGATGGCTCATGTTTAAGGCTCTACATGGGGACTCAGAAAATTAACTTCAGTTCCGTTCCTGGCTGCCTCACAGGATTCCTCTGTAGTCTTGGGGATGATTACAAAGTTTTCACCATATGTTTATGCTGCATCTAGTGATCTGGAGCCCTCATTTTAGTTGGGCTTCATGAAATTCTAGCCTACCAAGTAATATTTACTCACTTATGTATACTAGAAAGTAAAAACAAATGGTCTTTGGAAAAATTAAACTGAGTCACATTTACACTGACTAGGGATTCTGTGTCCTGTAGGCCCTTCAGAAATGATGCTGTATCAGACTAAATACTCAGACCAAGCTTGGGATCATTTAAATTGTTTCCAAAAATGTTGTGAGGTGGGAAAAGGGAGAAGGGGAGGTGGTGCTTACCATGAAGTCTATGAGCTATTTTCCCAGGATCTTTGTCACATAACTCAGGAAAGAGGAAGGACGTGAAGTAGAGAGATCCTCCCTCAAAGAGGAGTTTATAACACCATTATAGTATTGGCCAGATGCACTTCTTTTTTAATGAAGGAAAAACATGCCTTTTTTTTTAAATAGATAAATCATCCACAAACAAGCTTATGAGAAAAATAGAAGGAAGAAGTCCAAAGAGGCATGCCAGAGAAGGAAGTTTGCAGAGTCCAAGGGATTCAGAGAAGACTGCAGTGGGACTGTCTCTGAGAGGGAGCGTTTACATCACCGATTCTTGACGGGTTTACCTTCTGGGACTCTGACCTTGGACTGCTGCCGGGACGTTTGTCTTGGACTTGTCCTCTGGGCTGGTGAGTTAGTGATGGAATGACACACGTCTCTGTTGTGCTGAACATGATATTTTCAGATTGCTCAGTGTGAGGCGTTTTGGTCTCTGATCATTCTGTCTCCTGCTCCAGTGATGAGAGGATATGTCAAGCAGTTAAAGCACAAATCTGGGAACTAGAAGACTTGGCCACTGTTCCTGAGGCTGCCACAGCCTATTTGTGATTTTGGAAAAGGCAAAGAATGACAGACATTAGATATAGCATTTTCCAGTGGCTCAATGACTAAACTCTGCTGTCATTACACTGAATGGGACTTTCTCCCTTGACTTTATTGGGAACCTTATATTTCAGACTGTCTATAAAGTAGGTAGGCTCCTCTAATCACTTGGTTATTAAAAAATTGCGTGCCTGGTGCAGTGTAGGGAATTGATGCAACTTTTCAGCTGCTGTATAATGGGCGGGGAAATCACAATTAACTAAAAAGGTGGGTCACTGCCCTGCTTATACTAGTTCAAATCCAAAATAGTGTTGGTGTGTTTTGCCAGAGTTCATTGTTACACAAGCACCTACTACTTATCAATTACTCAGGACAGGTAGATGGGATGTACTATAAACAGGGGAATGCTGAGTGGAAATTGATTAGTTTGATCCTAGAATATATCCCACAAAAACTCAACAGCATTTTCCACAGGAGCACTACAAGAAGGTACTATTTATAGTTTGTGCTTATTTTGTGCTGTCTGAAACTAGGAAAAGTTTCCACTTTGGAAAGGTTGTAGTTTCAGTTCGGAAAACAGAAAGGCATTTTTAAATTCCTTATTGAAAATTAGTTTTTTATTTTGACAGAAATATAAAATGTTTCTCACTGATTTTGTAGAATGATGGACTCAACACCGAGTTTTCCAGAACAACCAATCTGGTCTCATAGTTTTGATTCATTTCCCTTTGGTCTGTCTGGCAAAGACATATGGGTCCAGAAAATGTTTTTCCAGGGAAAGTGTCAGTTTCAGTCCTGCAGACAGCTCCCAGGCTGGGAGTCCTCTGAAAGAGAGGAGATGTGAAGGAGGCTGCAGGAATCAATCAATCAAGTGGTGCCATTAGCAGACAACAGTCTGCAGAGACGTGTTCAGAAAGCCCCAGAAATCTCAGATACACTGTTCCTTTGCAGGTTGCTATACTGAGCATAGATTTGGTCATCTCACAAGGGAAAATGGGATCATATGGCCTAATTCTGCTGCTGGACAAAAATACACATCCACAGGGACTGAGTGCCACAGTGCTGAGAGAAAAAACGAACAGCCATGTGCTCCATGTGCTCAAGCAAGTCTCTCCTGTACTCTGGGCAGCCTAGAGGCAGAGGAATGTTATTTTACTGAGAACTGTTTGACTGCATATCAGGCATCCTAAAAGCCCTGTGAGTTTGATCTTAAAATTTTCTTGGACTTCCAGTACTTTGGTTTGTGGCATGGCTGCTGCAAGCTGGGGGTCGCTGGCCTGTAAAAGCACTGGCCCTGTTGGCTGTTCTGCCGGTGTCCTGCAGCGAGAGCTGGCGGGGAGCCGAGCAGCCGACAGGACTGGCAGCACAGGCTTGGCCCCCTCACATCTCTTCTTTGAAAGACCTGGCAAAACCCAAAGACTGGATGTGTCAATGTCGACAGATCAAGCTGTAATGTCAGAAAAGAGTCATGTTGGAAATTTCCTGGGCAGAGCTGCTGACTGCATCCTGGTCTGGCTGGGAAACAATGCGAAAGGTGAACTTGGCTGAGTGGGTTTTACTTCTTTGATCCTTGTTGCCCAGAGTAGTACATTCTGCACCAGAATGGTGCAGCTGTACTCTTTGGAAGAAGAATAGGAATTTTCTTCAACTAAAGATGTTTGCAGTCATTTCCTGTCTCTCCTTGAATTCTTTTCATATTCATATTCATGGGTTTAGTGCTAATGAGAACCATAACTATATGTTAAAAAGATTGTCTGTCCCTTGAAACATCTCTTGGAATAGCCAAAGGGGGGGAAAAAAAGTAATGAACAACAGCTCCCTCTGAATTTTTGACTCATCTAATCACCTAAATTAATCAGTGTTAAAGAAAAGTGTGCAGCTTGGTGTGACCATCCAGGGCACTCTGGCTCCATGACTTACCCTGCCTTGCCTGTGTAGCCAGCATGCTCTGGTGGGGGATTATGCTCTGTCCTCAGGTGCCTGCCACAATTAACGCTGTGTAATCACACTGAATTCAGGATGAACGTCGGCTACAACAGAAAACTATTTCCAAGCAGCTGTAGGTCTAGTTTAGGCCTTTTAGGATCAAACTTTCATCTCCAATATAAATCCACTGAAGGGAAGAGTTTACCTTTCACACCTCTTGAAAGTAGAACCTAGAGCTAAGTGTTGTCTTTCAAGCACTATCCCGGGCCCTGCCTCTGTGACTTTCCATGCACATGTACATGCTTTTGGTGACAGTCTCAAGTTAATAGTCATAGCTGTGTGTGGAAAAGGCAGGAATGAAAGTAGTGCCTAACTCCAAGGTGTTCCTGGCAGCAACAAGGACTAGTGTTTGGGAGGCACCGGCTCGTAAGTTGGGGCTCCCCGCTTCCCCCAGCTGTGCCACTGGCTTGCTGTAAAATCCTTTGCAAATCATTCACCTTCTCTGGAGGTTCAATTTAGCTTTTGTACAGCAGGAACAATGATTCCTTTCAGCTCTGCCTCCACAGTGGTGGTTGCACAGGGCTAACGAGCAGTAATGCAGCCTTCGGGGAGCTGCACTGCTGAAGCCACTCTAGCAAGTGTTTTGTGCTGGGAGAAGAATGGATCCTTAAAATATTTAATCAACAATAGCTGGGTATATATACCCCCACTTCTGGATTAAATACTCTGAGTGATTTAGGGCTCTATTATGTCTTTACCTCTTTTGTTTATCTCATGTTCTCATCAATCAGATCTTCACTTTAGACCATGCACTTTAACCATGCCTTAACTTTTAAAGCACTTTAACCATGCCTTTACTGGCTATAGTTGTTAGGAAATCTTCTGTATACTTTTAACCTTTTTAAAATAGTGATTCCATTCTCCCTTTCTGAACTATCTTGACTTTTTTTAAAGGGAAGCAATAATGAATTTCCATATGGGTTATACCTTGTAAAAAGATTATCTCCATTTGCTCTTTTTAGAAACTTTTCAGAAGGGAAGGCACTGTCCCAATGCACAGAAGCAATTTTTCTTTTCAGTGGATCCTGTGACTCAAATCTAAACCTTTGCTCTCAGAGGAACACTTTTCAAATGTTTACTTACTGCTTGATTCCTGATAGGCAGTCTGGAAAAAAAAACAGATGAGGTGTTACTCCTGAAAGTTATACTGCTTTATATTGTTTGAAAGGCAGAGATTGAACTGATTTGTCTAGCAGCTTGCCTTTTCTCAGCTGGGTGAAAAGTTCCTTTGTAGCTCAGGCTTTTATCAACAGTCCAGTAAAAGTGTTTTATATATATACGTAAAAAAATCATACAACATATAAAGCCTTTTATCTTGATGGCTCCAAAGTAGTTGACAAATTTGTCAAGTAATTTGTCAACTACTTTCCTCAAAAGTTATTTCTTACTCCAGAAAGTTATCATGGAAGTATTTCTATGTTAGGTGAAATTATTCTTGCTACTAATAGCTTTGAAACAACAATCAGACTTGTAATACATGCATTACAAAATTTTAATCTATGAGTTTTAGGAATGTTTTCTTAGTCCTTTTTCCTAGCTGGAACAGATTGTTGTGTATGGGCAAAAACTGAATGAACTGATGGGGATGCCTGCTCCTCTCTGGTACCCCTGTGTCCATTCCAGGCTTGGAGAGGAGCCTCTGTGCAAGGAGTGAGTTGTCCTCAAGGGCCCCCATGAAGTTCCTCACAGCAATTTGCCTTTTGTCACCTCATTGGTGACACCATGACCTTCCATGGCCACTATTTCCATAGAAGCCTTATATATGAGCAGTGTTTGCATCTTCTGGAAGGGCTCTGGATACACATCCCACCTGCATACACACTCTGCATCTGTGAGGCTTCATCAGAGGATCCTCTTGGCTCCTGAACCTTTCCCCTGTGCAAATCTTTGGCTACCTCGTGAGCAAACTGGTTGCAAGGTGGCTAAGGGTTCTGTGGAGGGATCCACAGCAGGAGTGTGTTAATGGAGTCAAGTGCTATTTATTGGCTCCGGTGGATTTCACTGCGCCCTTGGCGCATTCGTGCTTCCTGTATGAAACTTGGCTGAACGAGACAGAACTGCAAGACATCATCCCAAATTCCAGCTGGGATGCGTAACTTGGCTACATGACACTCTCCCCTCTTTGCCCCCCTTAACTACTTCCCATGTTGAATAGTTTCTCAGGACTCAAAGGGGAAGGAGGAAATAATCTCCAGGCCAATGATTCTCATAAGTAGAAAAATCGCATAAATAAATTAGCCATGATTAATAGTAAGAAATTGTCGCTTGTCTCACTTGCCTGGAAGTTGTAGCTTGCTGAAATGACAGTCTTGGGTGTCGGGGGGTTGGGATGCTGAGAGTGAATGATGGGTGTAGGGATTTATTTTATATATATTTTCAAATTGAAAAAAAAAAAGTGTGATTTATTTTCTTTTGCTGCAGCCTGCTCCAAATTTTCAGTTTTACATTAATAGCTGTGGGAACAGCAGTTCTTACTGCCATATACTTTAGCTATTAACACTGTGTCTGGTTTGACAGTACATCTCTCAATTTATTTTTTTTATTCCCTTGCGATCATCAAATATGTATCAGCCTTCCTTTCTAATCTCCTTTGACATGTCCAGCTAGTTATTTTGTGTCTTTCCTCCTTTTGAATTTGATTTTTCTAACAACATATATTTAATCAGAAAAAAACAAACCAACTGTCTATTAAAACTCTCTTTTTTTAAAATTTGAAATTTGATTGAATTCATATTTAATGGAATTATTTCTCCAGGAGCCCTTAACAGCTTTCTACCCCAAATGTTTGCTTCACTGATATTTTAATTGCTGTAATAATCAGCATTCTGAGTACGAGGTCTTTCCTCTAGCTCAGTAAATCCATACTGGCTGAGTAAAGCATGTCTGTGATTTATGTGCAGATAAACAGCTTTGGATCCTATCCAATCACTTCATCAGTTTTAATTCGGCTGCCTAATCAGTAGCAAACAGGAGGGTTGTTTTTTGCTGGTTTGGTTTGGTTTTTGTTATTTTTTGGTTTTTTTTTTTGGTTTTTTTTTTTTTTT
>VXBT01003828.1:1331658-1426437 GCA_013400235.1 Oriolus oriolus
TTTTTTTTGCTTTATTTTGTTTTTAACAGGGTTGGGGTGTTAATACAGGGTTTGGCATGTTCCCCAGAATGGCACAAATGGCTCCCCATTTCTCATCATCTTTGTGTCAAAATCAGCTGTAACTTTCTGAGAGAGTTTATAAGAAGGGGATGAGATGCCAAGCTGTGCCTTTGGGCTTTCATTGGTATCTAAGGAACCAGGCAGATATGCTGTCTGAACAGCGAGTCTGCTCTTATCTCATGGTTTATAAAGGACATCCCTCAGATGCCTGAGAAAAGTGGAAAAGCTCATACAGAAGCAGATTTTGTTTACTGTGTGTGTTTAGGGGTTGATGGCTTCAAAATCATTTCCACAGCAATTACGTTACTGCAGTTGCTGTTCCATACTAGGCAAAGTGGCTTGGAAGGGTCCTGGGAGGCGGAGGTGGCACTGTGGGGTGCAGCTGTGCAGGGGTGGGACAGGAGAGCCCCCTTGTCCCTCTGCACCCTCAGCCTATTGCTCGCTGTACGGGTCAGCTACGGGCACAGTACTGTACAAGGCAGAGGGCTCCAGATGACTCCAGGCTGAGGCTCTTTGAGATTAAGGCTTGTGGCCACAGTTCCTGACCTCATTTTTGTCTACAATAACATAAGCAAATGCTCGTTAAGGTTAAAACACTGGACCATTTACATTATCATCTATTAGTGCCATGTGTCCAGAGGTGAAGCATTCTCTGATTTATAAGCAGCCTCTGAAGGATTACAGAGAGCAACCCCATTTTGGACATCAGATCTAGGGCAAGCAAAACCATCTGTAATAACAAAGCTTACCTAAAGAGCTTAGCATGCTTTGAGTAGTAAACCATGGGTGTGTGTCTTCGAACCTTGTCAGCTCTCCTAGCTGCCTTCATTTCAGTGTGTAACTGTGCCTGGCCACTTCGTTTACACTGGAAAACTGCAAGAGGTATTAGTAGCTCTTCTTCTGTATCTGTTTTTTTCCTGTTTCATAGCAGCACTCGCTATGCAAGCAAGGAGCAGGCTTGGGAAAGCTGTGCTAGGCTGGGTGGGCACCACTGGACTGTTTACGGGGCAGCTTAATTGGGAAGAGGACACTGACATTGCTACTGTATCTTGTTGGGGGTTCACATCATAAACCAGTTGACACATGCCCCCTTTTTCCCATGTCAGGTTAAACCCTCCCAGCTGTGCTTCACTCTTAACAAGAATCTCAACCAGAGCTGCTCAATTAAAACTTTTTGGCTCAGCCTTAACTCCTTGCACACACCCATAGCTGTAGGGGCTTTAAATAGACTTCTGAATCATGAAATTCAGAGAATTAGGCTGGGCTGGAGGGAAGGGCAGGGCACTGAGTTTGTGGCATTTTGGGATCAGTTCTCAGTGCAGATGTGGGTGCCCCAAGGGACCTTGGGTGAGGTGTGTAATATATCTGCTGTGTTGGATTTTTTATAGCTTGCAAGAGGGCAGTAACACCTCCTTGCATTTGACTGGCAATGAATAGAGAATAAAACCCATTAATGAAGAGAAGACATTTAGATTCTGTGATGGTTCTGGTGCAGCTCCACCTCCACTACAGCACTCACTGGGCATTTTATCTGCAATGCTTGAAGAGTTTTCAAAAACGATTTGGTGGTGTATGTGGAGGGGGAGGTTTGGCCATTATACTGTTACTTATATTATGCTGCTTCTTTTTAATTGATGACAGCCCTGTGGAGGGACTACCAGGCTTGGGACTCTCCTGGCTTTTACTGAGCACAGTCTGTAGGTTTGGTTCTCTTAAACTCAACAGGAGCTCTGAGCATTCCTGTTAAAATTGATCGGAAATGAACTTCAAGAGTTCTGAAAGATGAAGACTATCCCATCTGTCTATCTGCTGCTTTAATGGAGAGATGAGAAAGGTTTCGTGCTGTATCCCGAGAGGGAATTCAAATGTCTGAGAAATTTCAGGAGAAGGCTCAGTGTCTTGCAGATCAAAGGGTTCATTTAGGGAATCCTCTATTCTCTAGCCAAAGGGGAGCTAATATGTTTAGAGAGGCAGTGTGCAGACCAGAATTCTTCTGCTGATGAAACCTAGAGTTTGTGCTGTCCAGTGGCTTACTTTATACAAAAGACTACCTACCACTCCTGGAGGTTTGAGCTAACAGATGGATCTTGTTTTCTCCCAAGCTGATATGCTGGGCTCTGAGCTGCCTCCTGGGATACCACCGAAGAAGCATTTCCACTGTCACCATTTTAAAGAGCAGTCAGCTGACAGTGAAGACTGAGTCCTTTTGGTGGGTGCTCTGTCACCCCTGGGTTCCTTTGGGTGTCCCACCTTCAGGATTCAGCCCTGGCAGAACAGCTGCAGAAATGCTCACATCTTCATCCCTTTCCCGTGGTTTCTTCCATGAGGAAAGACTGATAGGAGAAGGAAGGAAATGTGAGAGTCTGTATGTGTGTTAGTCTTAATATGTTGAAAGAGGGGACTGTGAGTGCCTTTTCTGGGTTGTGGAAACGTGATAAATGAGGTTTCTTGAAGGAAACAATTGCTTCAGTCCTCTCAGTGAACGGCATGACTGGTTCCTCTGTTTCTGCGGTCTGGTTTTTTTTCAGATGGTGCTACATTTATTGTGACTTTCCTTTATAATTTTTTCCTATGTTCCCTTTTTACCCTCCCTTTCCCTTTTTCCCTTTCACTTTTCCTGATTCGTACTGTATAGAAGCCATGGTTACCAGGGTCGTAAGAAGGCTGCCTATGGCTGAAGTCTGATGGCTCGTCCCTGAGTGCAGCACCTTAACCTACAGAAGCCCCCTGGCATTATATAGAGTTTTGTCAGACCAGATACTAGTTTCCCTGGAAAAAGCATTTTGTCTTTTTAGTATCTCTATTCCTTGTCTATGATGTAGTGTTAGCAGCATGTGCTCCTTCTCAGGAGCACAGTGAGGAAAAACCCATCTGCTTTGTGAATGCTCAGACATTGCTCTAATGGAAGCCATGTAAATAACTAGATAAATTATTTCACTGAGATTGTCTGTCGAGCATAATAGGTAGCAGGGTCAGAATCTCTTCGCAGTGATTCATTTCTTACTGGCTGAGTGGGATTTGTGCTCACAAGCCATTGTACAGAATTGTCCTCTGATTTTTGCTATCTCTGTCTTTTCCCTGCCTACACTTTTAGCTCTTTGATCTCTTGCTGGTGAGCTCCAGGGAGCAGAGACTACCAGGGCCAATGTCTGCACTGTGTTCCATGCAAAGAGTTCAGGCACAGGGTAGGCTTTGTGGTGCTGCCATAACTAAAGGATAAATTATTACAAACTAATCTAGAATTTGTCAAAATTTGTCATAATTTTTGCCTCTTTACTTTCATGGAGTTGGGTTTGGGTAAGACATAAGGGTGAAAATAGTGAGAATAACCTTTCAGATGTGGGTTTCTTGAGCAAATTTGTTCATTCTCAGCTTTGCTTTTGGTGTTTCAAAGAGGGGGATATGTGCACACAGCGAGTGTGCAGGCTCTCTGCCCTGCCACGCCTGCTGTGAGACTGGGGGCAAATCATGTAGGCTGCACTCACACATCTTCATCCGGCTACAGCTCCTGGATTGACTTGAGCAGTTCAAATAATTCTTGACTAACCTGAGCACATCTGTTAGTTCAGCTGCCAGAATGGAAGGTGCAATGAACTCCAGCAGGAGTGAATGATGAAGCACGGTGATGGGTGGTGGGGACAGAAGTGTCCCCAAAGAGAGCACTGCAGTGAGGAGTAAGATGTGTGTTCACAGCCTACATTTCTCACTGGTGTAAATCTCCCACTTGGAAACTGGGACAAGAGTCCCAGTTGTCTCTTCTGTGAGGATGAGGCATTTAGGATTCTGAAAAGTTCAGACAGGGCTGCACAATTTCTCAGTCAGATTGACTGTGTTAAAATATTTATTGTTTCCACAAACATTTGCTGCTAGCAAATTTGTGGGCTAGGATTTTTGCAGAAAGCAAATAATTGCAGCTGAAGCTAGTGTTGGAGGACCTTCGGGTGAGCATTAAAGAAAATTTTTATACTGCTTTGTGGTTAAACTTTAATAATATTTTCATTCTATTTAATTTCCAAATAATGTCAAAATTCTTCCCCATCTGGTAGAAGATACAGTTAGAAATATCCACTGAAGACTCATTTTCTGATGTTTCCACAGGTCACTTAAGATTTTCCCTGGAGCATGACTTCGAATATGACACTTCAGTAATGCAGAAGCTGTAAGTAAATAATACCATGTTTGCACCCCTTGTTTAAGAGCTGTGTTTACCCTCTTTCCAGAGCTTTGCTAGAACTCATCTTTGGTAGACTCCATCTACCTCACAACAAGCTTGCAGGGAAGTCACTGAGAGATGACATGGTTTCAAAGTAGATCGTGACATTTTAGACACTTTGCTTTATCAGCTTCTTGTTTAATCTAAGAACTCCAATAACGGTTGCCTAATCTGCAGGAAGAAAGCCCAAGATATCTGTCAGTGTTTCAGGAAATGTCACAAGCAGACAAAATTAAAAACACCTCATTAGCATCTATGAGCAGTGAATAAAATGCAATGATACATTACCAAAAGCTGGCATGCCGTTGGTTCCCTTGCCACAGAACAAAGGCCAAGACTTGTGATACCACTAATTAAAAGGGTCTACTAAAAGCTGAACAAATGAACCCTAAAGGCTGATGATCTGGTCATATATTTGTTGGCCTTTGGTAACTTGATATCAGAGTTCAGTATCTTAGGAGTCTTATCACAGAGGTAAGCTTTTGGGCAATTCCTGGTTGTGAATGCACAAAAAGCATACAGCTTCCTTCTCTTTCTCAACTTTTTCCATCTTTTTTGAAGGTGAATTAGTAAGCTGCTAATTTTGCTCTCTCTTTTCTGAATTCTGCATTGTTTTTCATAATCAATTCCCTCAGATCTGCTCAATCTCCATTTAATTCAGTCAGCTACTCAACATCCAAACCCTTTGTAATAAAGAGAGTGCTAATTTTTCTGTTTATTTCAATTGTCTTTCGTCAGGTGTTATCATATAACTCAATCATCCGGCATTGGAATTTGTAATTTAATCAATAAAGGAGACCATTTTTCTCAAGGAGATCAAGGAAGAAAGATCTTGAGGAAAATGCACAGTGAAAGGAAGGTGAAGAACAAAAAAGGGTGATAGGAACTATGGTTGACATTTAATAGCTGTGCGCCTTGGTGGCTATACTTGCCTGGCAAATAGCAAGCAAAAGAGATAACACTACTTTAAAATTAATGGACATAATGATTTTGCCTGAGCACTCATCTTGCAAAATCTGGAGGGAGAACCATAGATAATACTTAAGTTGCTATGATGAGCACCTTGCACCATCTCCAGGTGTTGGCAATCCTGTACATGAGCAGTACTGTTCACACGAGCAGCTTGATATCAAGAGAGACACCAAGAGAAGAAACTTTGCTGTGTGAGCTCCTCCAGCCTTTCTGCTCACATGGCTTTTTATTGTGTTGCTGTTGCTTTAGACAAGGGCAGAGGAGGGATGATCTGTGGCCTCCCTTGATGTGATCACTGAGGGGCTCAAGGCTTTGCAGCACAGGGATGTCCCTGCCCACAGCAAAAGGTGGCTGTGGCCTGTGAACCTGCTCTGTCCCTGCCTCTGGCTTTGCTTGCAGGCCTTCTGCTGCCCCAAAGGTGGGGGTGGCACTGTGCCCTCCTGGCAGGATGAGGGGATGGCTATTAATTGCTAGCAGTGAGAGCTGTCCTGGTTTCCTGCCCTGGCCCATCTGAAAGAGCATCTCTGGTAGTTCTGCTGAAGGTGTGAATTTTGCCCCAGGGGTGCAGTTTGTTTTGCATTCAGCCCCTGGAAGACAACATGCCTTTTGCATACTGCCAGGCAGCTGTGAGCAAGGCCTGCTTGGGAGATTGAATGCCCCACTGGAGAAGCACTTCTGCTGGGTCACAGCTGGGAGTATGCTCTGGACCCCTTGACTTCACAGCAAGGTTGCTGGGCAGGTCTCAGATATCAGGCCTCTGTAGAGTCAGCCACGGTTTTGCTGATAAATTGCTTATAAGAATCATGGTCTCAACTTGGCAAAGTCTGCAAAACACAAGATGAAAGGTATCAAAACTATTCATTCAGAAAATGTTAATATTTAAAATTACAGTAAATCGTTTGGTGTTCGAGGCACGTCACAGTGCTCCTTTGCTTATGTCTCTCCCAAGGCCTGGTTGCTAGTGCTGTAGCCACATTTCCTGCAAATCAAACATTGAGCCAGCTATTGGAACACCCATCTTGTGGGATTTTTGGAACATATCTTTTAGTTGAAGCAGGCATGTTAGTAAAGAAAGACTTAATAATACAACATTTTGCAGAATTTTTAATATGTGGTGTGTCACATTTGTCTTGAAGATTTTAGTACACCCCTTGAGTGCTACTCGAGATTGAATAAACAGGTATTTAGAGAGTCCTCAGGTGCTTATTTTCAACCTGCATTGACAGACTTTTCCTGTGGTAAGCACATAGTTTCATAAGTGTCTCCGTTTGAGACAAGTTTAGGGGGAAATGCTCTGGAAGGAACGTCTCCTCCACAGAAGGCAGGTTTCAGCACTCCCTCCCCCACTGACAAGAGAGAAATTTCTTGGAGAAAAGTGAAAAAAACTATTTATTTAACAAACAAAGTGGTGGCAGGGCACAGGAAAAATGAATAACTGTTAAAGTATTAAACCTCCTCAATGCAGAGAAAGCTGGTGGATTTAGAGTTCCCTCTGTAGCTGGCTCAGCCCTTCCCGAGGTCCGAGGCCGGGATGCGGCATCCCCGCAGCTTCCCTGTGTGTCCACGGGGTCCAGTGATGTGGTTCTTGGAACCAGCTAGGCCGAACAGTTCCAGAAGAAGTTGTTACCGGAGGATTTCGGTATGCCTGTATGCAGTCCTGGGAAAAAACCTCTTGTCTCAGCTCACTAGCTGGCCAGAAGCAGGAATCCACTCTCTCCCACTGCAGGCAGAGCGGAGCAATATGGAGGAGCGTGTGAGTCCTTGAACACAAACTGCGCTGAGGAATTTTCCCGGCTCCCCACAGCTCTTCCCTCGGACCCAGCTTAAAGCTGCGGGACCCATTTCTGGGCAATAAGCAGATGATAGGGAAATAGAGTATTATCATAAAATCACCTGAAGACAATAAGACAGTAAGAGAATCAAGTGTAGAGCTCTACAGTAAATCTTACTTCCCCCCCCACTTTCCATCCCCAACAGCACCCTAAGCACTTTACAGTAAAAGCTGTCACTTAATTGGGATAGGGTCTTACCTCAGGGTCTATTAAGTTATGAACATCATGGATTGAAGAATGCCTGGACAAGTGTTGCATTGGAAGGGGCTTTCCATGGAGGAGGTGGAGTCACCATCCCTGGAGGTGTTCAAGAAATGACTGGACATGGCACTCAGTGCCATAGTCTGGTTGACAAGTTGGAGGTGGTCAGAGGTTGGACTTGATGATCTCAGAGGTCTTTTTCAGCCTAAATGATTCTGTGATTCTGTGTGAGCCTGTGAAGTGAAATGGAGATGAAATTGAAATGGCTTGGTCCTAAATTCTCAGCCACTCTTGAATTCAAGTCCTGCTCCTGTTTTGCACAGCTGTACCAGAAAGTTTTGGACAAGGAACGTGTGGAGTGTGCCAATGAGACAGCTACAAAATCTACAGAACTGCAACTGGATGACAAATCACTCCCTCTGCCCTTGGAAAATATCATAGAAGCCTTTTCTTATATGAGCAATAGTGTAAATATTGTTCATCTTTTTTTCATAAACCTGTGTTGGAGTCTATTCCCCAACCTTTCAACAGTGCCAAAGGATTACCAAATGTGCACCATGTGATTGTTTATGATCCCTGGTTCCTTCTTGTGCATTCCAAATAATGTCATCAAAGCTGGTGCTGTTCTGCCTGTCATGTTTGGCCAAATACGAGAGCAGAGTTTCTCCCACTGACTAGCTTAATGTGCTGTATTTGAAGATTGACTTTTGGAGCAATGACTCTTTGACTGGCCAAAGCAATCAGTGTTTCGCCTAGCCAGACAGCCTAGGGAACCCAGCTCTGAGAAGCTTTCTGATGAGAACTGTGGCTGAAGACACTTCTCGGGGTTGATTTAGCACTCAAGAGCTCAGAGCTCTGTGGAACTGGAGCTTCTTCAAAAGTACGCAGTGGCACATGCAGATTGCCCCTCTGTCCTTCCCACAGTAATGACTTCCTCTTTTCACTGAAAAAAGAGAAAATAATGATTTATATTTTAGTCCTGCTTTACAGTGGTATTTTGCACAAAATTGTGCCAGTGTATAGTATGTCCAAAATATTTACATGTATGTCCATTAATTTTTCTCCACTTGCTTTTGAGCTGCTAAAACATTCTGAAACACTTGGTTTGGGGCTTTTTTGTCCTGCTCCCAGCACCAAATCACCCATTTTAGTGATTCAATGCAGATCAGGAATTTGGGGAGGGAAAAAAGGAACATTGCAGCCACTTTTAGCTCATCTCTTAAAGGATGTTGGGTTTTGCTCCCACTGATTTTGAATTCAACAGGCTGCAGAAGGACTGGGTGTCATTTAGCTATTAGAGATTTTTGTTTTCCTGATCATTGTGAAGTAGCATCATTAACACAGGCAAATTACCATGCTTCACTGTGCTGTGTCTATGGTACATTAGAGGCCCTTTTCCATCGGTAAAGCTGTGTCTATTCTTCTGTAAAATCAGGGGCCCATTGGCAGTTCTTTGGCAAGTGAGACAGAGGGACTATTTAATGGGAAGAAGAGTGGTCTAATAAAAGGGACCAAGTCGAACATGACAAGTGCAAGGAAAGACAGCAGAATGTTGGTTTATAAATCACTGCATAATTGGGCCAAAATATTCATCCATTTTCACAGGGCCAGGGAGGGAGAGGACTGCAGTTTTGGGGTAAATGAGTAACATGATTTTTCCAAAGTGCATTTTAGAAAAGTCAAGCAGTCTATCCATTTCTCTTCCCAATACAAGTGCTGTGCTTTCAGACTGATGGAAACTGATTTGTATTGCTGAATTTTCTTTTTTGAAATGGTGTATTGGCTTTTGGTGAAGAAATTGGACTTATGCTTGAATATGTCTGGATTTTACAAATAGGATTTTAGTTTAATAAGATGAAACCAATTAACCAGAAAGTCATTGCCAATGGATTTTACAAGTACATAAAAATATATTGCTTTTTCTTGAAACATTTCATCACCCTTTCCAATTTTCCTTTTTTCTTTCCTTTGCCACCAGTGACAAAGCACTGTGATAATTTGTTCCCTCATGCCATTTCCTGAAAACACTGATCTCTGGCCCTGATTGTGTATGTGGGGGGGATTAGGCATGTGCATATGCATCTATTTATTTCTGACTCAGTGTTTATTTCTTTCTCCAGTCTTGTTCAGTGTGTTTAACTTCTGGCCTGAGGAAAAACAGAGCACACAAGGTATAAAAAGTTGTTCTGAAAAGGTTGCTTGAAGTGGCACAGGATCTAAGGGCTAATGAGCAATCTCTCAAAGCCAGGTATTAATGCAACTGCTGAAACATTTGGCACAGCAGAGACACTGAAGAAAGCAGTAGCACCTGGTTGTTACCCCTGTGCATCCCTGGGAGTGGACATGTCTCCTGGAAACTCTTCTGAGGTCCCTCATTATGTCAGCTTTGCCTTGCAAGTGAGGGTGGGGACAGAGACCCAATATCCTGCAGCGGCACGGAGGTCTGTGGAAATGAGTTCTGGTCTCTGCCTGCCTGTCTCTGAACACTAATGCTCGTTTCATCACCTATAGCAATATTTTACTTGGAGGAAATTTTAACATGAGGCCGCGCCAGCCTCCTCTACCCCAAAATTTCCATCAGTTCTCTGCCTGCAAGAGGGCTGGGTAACACTTAAGACATGGGTGCATATTGAGGAATTGTAGGATTTCTATTTCCATTACCTCAGCCTTCCCCCATTTCCTTGTAGCCTTGCCTTCTGCTTAAAATGCAAAGGATATTAACTTCTGTGAGCATGTGGGGTGGTAACCCAGGCAGGCACTGCCTTGGGATGACATGGTTTTCCCTGCTCTGATCAACTCTGTAAACTGAAGCATAAAGAGTCTGCTTTGATCCCTAACAACTTTGCTAGTTTGCTTTAGTTACCAGCTGATACAGAGATGACTTAAACATGGTACTTTGGGGTAAAATAGAATGTCTGTCCAAGTACATGGCAATGACACACAAAATTAACTGTTGCAAACAGACATCTCTGTTCACATTTTTTGCCCAGTTTGTCAAGAAAACATCTGTATCATCTAAAATAAAAACAAACACTAAATTTGGGTAACAGGAAAGGCTTTAATTCGTTTCTTCTGCAAGCAGTGGGAGTACCCTGCAGGACAGTGCCCTTTTTTGCATCACCGCTTTCATTTAGCAGTGGTTCTCACATTTTAAAAGTAAGTTTAGATATTTTACCAGCAGCCTGACATCATTACTAAGGCTCTGCATGTTTACCATATAACTGATGATCTAGCTGAAGGAAATTATTATGTGAGGACTTTAAAGGAGATACCCTTTCAATGGGGTGTGAACTTCAACACAAACCTAACAGTTGCTTAAAGTCCTTCTGGATTTGTGAAACTCTCCCATGAGCCACACCAAGTTGTGAATGATGCTGCCCTTCAAACAGCCAGGACAGCCCAACACCTCCTTCCAGTAGCTGTGGTGTGAGCAGTATGTGCTGGTTTACATCCAGACTCATCCACTGCTTATTTAATTCTCGCTTTTTCTTTAGCCCGTGTTGAATTCCTGGCCCGTCCTTCATATTAAAATGACCTTGTTCCTCCCAGGAAACCTCCCCTGCTTCAAACAAATGGTACCAACACCAAATAACTGCTTTGTGGTATCCAGTTTTGTCCTGCATTTGTTTTAAAGCTTCCCAGGAACCCTTGGCTACTTCACACAAACTGTTAACTTGAGGTAATAATTTTGTCTGGGTTTTGTCACAGAAATTCAATTAAGGAGGATTATGAACACAGTTGTAGGCCTGTTTCATTTACAGTTGCAAATGAAACCCAGGCCACACACTGATCGTTTATGTAGGAAAGGAGATGCTGTGTAGTTTTCAGTGGCTGAATTACCTGCATGTTCCTTTGTGTGGCTTCACTTACTGCAGAAGGGAGGGGAGTGAGGCTTGCAAAAATTAATAAAAAAGTTATAGAAAGGCGGGAAAGAAATCACCAAGGGAAAAACTACCCCCACTGCTTTTCCCTAGGAGGCACACATCCCTTCTACACATAATAAACTCCACAGGGAATTTCTTCCTCCTGAGAAAACACGTCCCGAAGGGCAGGAGTGAGTAGTCATTTATTTATTTATTTATTTATTGTTAACAAAGAGCAATATTCTGTTTTCATGGCCTTGGTTTGGCTCCAAGTCCCTGAACCACTGGGGACAAGGCATAAGGTTTCACTTTTTTTTTCAGTTCTTATTTCTGGGCCATGCAAGCCAAGTTTTTTATTCCTTTTTTCTCTTTTCAAGTTTCTCTACAAGCAGCTGAATTCCCCAGGTAGGAAAGGGGAGAGGAGAGGGAAGGGAAGAGAGGACGTTTACCATATCAGAGCAAAATGATAGCTGCTGCAAAGGCTGGCTCCAGGTGGAAGCTGCGTGTTTGGAGACAATGTAACAAGAAGGGAATTTGTTTGTTTGGGAGATGCCTTTTTAAGTTATGAACGGCAAAACAAAGGCAAAACCCTTCTTGATGTCCTCTGATGAAATGTCTGTGTTTGTAGAGAAGCAATATATCTCAGCTTTGCTTTGCAAAGTATTATATATAAAATAAAATTGCAGTATATCTCAGCTTTGCTATGTTAAGTATTATATATATAAATAAACTTGGGAAATACTTTGCACCACTCAGGAGATATGTGAAGGGCACGGTACTTGGGTCACCCCTTCCTCCTTACGCAGGCTTTGTCCCACAGCTTTGGGCTCTGTCCTCTAACCTTTTGCCTGGGAAATCCCACACTGATTTCCCCAGGGTGTTGCCTGCCTTATGAAGGATAAGGCTTAGTTCCCATCTACTGATTTTTATTCATAAGGACTTATCATCATTTCGCAGATGGGGAAGAGAGAGGTGCTCAAAGGTGGAATCAGCCCCGAGTCAAGACTAGGCACAGTCCCAGGCTGTTCCCTGTATGAAGTGAGTGCTGCAGTGTCTGCTAAAGGACCTACCCCATGCATCACCTTTGATTAAAGCTCTCCCCAAGCATTCCCTATTTAGCAACTCATTTGCCTCATTTCTTACTTTCTTCCTGATCCTTCAATTCTAGGAAGGGTTATACTGCCCTTACTGTGGTTTCAACTACATGCCTAAGATGCTTACTGGATTCTTCACCAGATGAGGGGAAATAAGCTCTTTAGTTTCTAGCTTTAGATCAGATACTGTTTCTGTACCTCTCTCTATACAGACTTGACACTGTTGAAGACTGAAGGAGAACCAGGCAGCTTATTAACTCTCAAAAACTTCAGCAAAATTCACTGTAAGTGATGCAGTGAAGTGTGAACAATATCTACTTTTGCTTCACATTCAGGGCAACTCATCCTGTGTTGAGGGGCTTTACAGTGTTTTATATTTCTCAGTTGTTTTGTGGTAGAGTTGTTTGATGTCAAAACAAATTTCTTGTTAAGGTAAAACCTGGATGAAAAAATGAAAGGCCTTATGTAAAGGACAATCTGTAAGTCTCTTGCTTTTTTGGGCACATTTTCTAGAGAAGTTAGGACAACTGAAATCAGCATCCTCAGCAGCTTTCAGTCCAGGGGAGCATGGCTTTATGGAGAGTATTATGACTAGATGGATTTGAGTGTGAATAACCTTGCAGAAGTCATTGGATTCATGCTGACACAAAAATAGTAGGGGAGAAAAAGGGGAGGATCAGTGTTTTGCTTAACTATCAGATTGTTTCGTTACAACTGATTGGGACAATCTGTCATAATCCAGTTTTGTTGTGCAGTGGAGGAAGGAGATGAGCATCTCCAGAGGGTGGCTCGCCAGAAGGGCCTTCCCACGGGTGACAAGAGCTGACCTTTGGGACTGCTGATCTCCTCCTGCTGACGTGCCAAGGCCTTGCAGCCTAGCTTGGCCCAGGTGAATAAAGTAGGGTGAGATGAATCTCTGCCTACATTTCAGTCATGTATTTTATATTTGGCAGAGCATATAAAAATAGTCCTTTTTTAGCATCTTTCAATATGTAGATAGTAGAGTCAGATCCTTAGCCAGCATAAATGAGACAAACTTCAGTACTAAAGAGCTGACTTTGATGGAGTAACTTCTGATTTGCTCCAGTTCAAGCAGTTTCAATCTCCATAGAGTTTTTTGGGGTCGTTTCAGTAGTATCTCTAAGCTTAGTACCTAAACTTAAGCAAAAGGACAGAAAGGCTGCATGGTATGTAAAGTACACATGATTTCAGGCGATATCTTATGATTTAGATAAAGCATTTTAAAGTCATGACATCTGGCAGCATTGCTCTCTCAGAGTGTAGCTGAGAAATAATCCTTTCAAATCAGCTCTGTTGGAGAGTGAAACATTTTTCACCAGCCTAGTTTAAAAATCATATCTGAGCCTTTCTCTCCTGCTAACTGGTTCAGCACAAACAAACAGTGCACACGGGATCTAGCTGTTTCAGCAGTTTCCCTGGAACTTGCTGTACATTTAAAATTATTTTCTAGCTTTCTTTTTTTGAGCAGGTTTTTTTTTACATAGAAGGTAAAATGTGTAGTTGAATCATAAAGCTAGATAAAGTATTGTAAGCCTGTGTTGGACTGAAGTCCTTTTCATCCAAATAAAGACTTTATCTGCTTATTGTGGAAGAATTGAAAGAGGTGTGGGAAACTAAGACTGAAACACACTCGGGAGCCTATATTTCAGCATTGTTGGGGAGGCTGACCATTAATATGGGAATTAATAACCCTCCAAAGCCACCTCTTCTGAGCAGCTGCAGTAGGAACTGGCAGTGCAGAATCCACAGACTAATTCTGTTTCAGAGAAGCTAAAATTAAATGTTTGTTACAGTTTTATGTGCATACACTCTCAGCAGGAGCCGTTTTCCTTCCCTTTAGGCAAACCCAGAAGAGGTTGAACATTTAACAGCCTCAAACTACCCAGACTGTGTGCCATATGTACACAGCACTGAGCCATGCCTGTGTTGTCAGTCTTTAGAGTCTTCCTGAAAGGTGGAATCTGGCTGGTTGCTAGCAATCCATGTCCTTAGAGGCACTGGAACAAAATGCTGATGTTGATCAGAAGAGGAAGGTCTGAAATTGTAAGCAAACAGAGAAGATCCGTCATGCATTTTCACAGATGATAAAAGGCTGACAGTGGCAGTCTGCTTATCAAATAACTAGATTTATTGAAATAGCCTGCACTCTCATTAAACAGTTTGCTGTTCATGTTTTTGTTTTATTTCATCTTACTGAAGGTGTCTGGGTTTTTTTTCCAAACCTGCTATTGCTGCCGTGGCAAACCGGCTAATTTAGACCATTTCTTCCGTTAATGCTTAAAAGCAGCGTGGACTGCAGTGTTCTCATCTCACTGACATTGCGGGACCTCAGAGCAAAGCCAGTCCCCGTCATGAAATCTGAGATTCCTGGAAAGTAAATCATAAAAATTAATGTAATAATTACAAGTTTGTTCCTTGAAAGATGATAGTGCCAGTGATAGTGCTACACATTTCATTTAGCATAAGCCTAGTGCTGTCAGCTATGCTCAAAATATGGGGTAGAATTGATCATTTTTAATCACTAGAGAGAAATGAAATGCAGAAGCAAAAATGTTGCTAGCATGATGTGACATCCCTATGCTGAAAGCACCGTTCCTTTCCTAACTCAGCAAGGTATCACGTTGTGTTTTTGTTCCCGGGGGAACGAGCTGCTGCTTTCCTCCTTTTCTGAAAACATTTGTAAGACGGGAAGTGGAATATTAATAATTGAAAATGCAAGTTGCAGTAATGCCATTTGCATAAGGATATTTCTTGACCCATGGAGGGTATTCACTGTTTGTTGGAGAAAATATCAACAGAAGAACTGTGGGAGCCTGATGGATCTAAAAGGCTACCTGGCAATAAATTTATTTCTCAAATGAATCCTAATGTGATTCCCAAGACTGGAACTCTCTATTTGTAGCCTGCCCTTTTTCCTGGAAGATGTGATGCACTATCAAGAGATCAATATCCCCCAGTACTGGGTGTGGTGCCAGTAAGTAGGCATTTAACACGGAGTAAAGGTTTTTATTAAACAAAGGACATGGAGACAGTCCTGCAGGATTTGCTTGTTGAACAGTCCCAGTGACCTTCGCTGAGAAAGTCATTCTCCAAGAGCATTTTAACAATGAACTGCATGGAGCCCAGCAGCTGGGGTTAAGACTGATTTGACTGCTGATATGTTAACCTGCAGTTTCAGGAATTGTGGTTTTCTGTTTGGACCTTTTGAGGTGTTGTTCGTTAAGCAGATGCTTGTGCTGCAGAGCCATCCTTCCATGCTGTTTTGAATGCCAGTGGTACCAAAACATTGCTCATAAAGTGCGCACGCTGTTGCGATTCGTGACTTTAACTCATAGCATATTTATAGGCCTCATTTCCATTTTTTGTGGTCTCATTAATGGAGCAGCAATAATAAATTGAAATGTTAATGGGGGATCATTTCACCAACAGCAGAAGGTATTAATGAACTTGATACAATAGTTGAAAGGAAAACAACTTTTTAGTAGTGTAATTTTTTTAACCATTGCCCCTGATTGTCTCCTTCCAAACATGCAGAATTGGGTCACTTTCAAAATCATGGGAATCATTTCATATCGACAATTTTTAAATCAGCTTCCTGGATACCTTGCATGGGAGATGAACCATTTGCAGAAATTCCAGTGGAGGCAGCCATTCTGGAAGTGAAGTATGAGCTGACTTTGTTGTAGTCATGGTGGTAGAGATGGAAACCCAGAAAGCACCTTTTGTCTGTGTGAGTTAATGACCTTTCTTAACAGAGAGTGAAAAAGTGGTCCTCCTTGTATGAAGTGGGCATTTCACATCCTGTTGTGAAATACTTGGGGTAGTGTTAAGGTGTGGTCTCATAGGGGACTTCAGTTCCCCAGCAGACAAGGGAATTGGGCCTTAGGGTCCCTTGGTGGCACTGTATCTCACTTTTCCTGCTGGTAAAGTTGAGGGCTTTGAGCTAATGGAAACAGTTGGATTTTAAGGCTTGGTCAGTTAGTATTTGTGGAGTGTTAGCGTCTCCTGAGGGAGAGGAGTTACACTGTGGGGCAGTCCTCAGCTGGAGGTAAACAGGACCAGACACCATCCAGGACCTTCCCCAGTGCCACGTTGTTGAAGGCCTCTGTGCTGAAATTAGTTACAGCTGTAAAGACATTTCGGTATGCATGCTTAGAAGCTGAAGGCTAAAATTTTTAATACATTTGAAGTAAATTTGCATTCTGGCCCTTGGTACAGGGCATCTGTTTCAGTCTTTAGCTGCTTAGTTCTAGAAAGTTTGTTCCCAGTGAGTTTTCATCTCTGTGAGTACATTCATTAATCCTTTTGGACTTTGCTTACCCACAAATATAGAAGAAGCTTTGAAGTGGATTGGCAACTTTTCACCACCCTTCTTTCTTTCATTTTGTTAAATAGTAAGTTTAAAGGTACTGGAGTGGGTCAAGAATTGCATGTTTAAACTGTTTGTTTCCTGAAAGAAAAGAGATTGGCATTTAAATGTGCCATTCAAGCTAATAATCTCATAATCAGGAGTTTACTGACCTAGAAACTTAATCTAGTCCTGTGAGTTCAAGTTTCTGCAACTTTTTTTTAGAAAACAGAAAAAATATTATTTTAAAATGAGGCATGTGATTGGTCTAATTCCCTCTTTTTTTGTAGATACTATTAATTTGAAAATTGCTTCTGTGAGGTGCTGTTATCTTGCTTCCTGTTCAGGCAAACTGTGAGCCCTAGCCCCCTGAGCTAAGCAGAGGGTGAGCAAGTACATATGAAAGTGGACCATGCAGGGCCATTTGAAACATGAAGAATGGAAGGAAAAAAAAAAAGAAAAAAGAGAAGATTATCTGTCTAGCCTTATTGGCAAATGATCAGAAAAGTGACTGAAAGCACTATATTGCATTTTTTTTTGTGCTCAGGGCTTGATACAAAACTCACTAAAATAACTAGGAAACTTTCCATGATGTTCTTGATTTTGGCTGGGATGCCTGATCCACACTTACTCTGTCTCCCTGCAACAAATTGCTAAGTGCCTCGAGCAAATAAAGATATTGTCAACAACCAGCACTATCAATACTACCTGGTACTGGCAAAACAAACTTATCTGTTGTGGCTAAAATGACTCCTCAACATGCAGAGAGGAAAGCACTTGCTTTTAATACGGATATGGATATAACCCAATTGTGTGTCATGGGGTTATGTGTTCATTAAAGTGTCATTTTTAGATAGACGAGTGACCTTGAAACGCTTTTAACAGTTTTCTGCATCATCACCTTTCTAACTTCTTACTCTTGAGCTTTAGTTCAGTTGTATTTAATTTCCCCCTCCCTTTTTTTTTATGTCTTATAAAGTTCAGTGTGTGATTTGATTTGGGGATGAAGGTGGAGCACAGCTGGTGGAGTGGAGGAGCAGGGAGGGAGATCTTTTTAAAGCAGCTAAACTTGTAGCCAGAGAAGATACTGCATTTATAATGTTCCCATTCTTCTCAATACTTAACAAGAAAAATGATTGTGTGTGTGTGTGACGTGAATATTCAGCACAGAGCTTTGGTAGCTGGCCGCTCTCTTTTCACAGCCATCCAACCGCACACACATTCCTAAGGGATTACCTCACTGCCAGCGCTCCTCAAAGTGTGGGATACGCCGAAGCAGACCAACTGCAAAGCTCCTTTCTGCCTGCTGTGGTGCTGGTTTTAGGCAATGACCTTTAAAACCACAAATCTAACCCTATGTCTACCCCCGAAAAGATTTTTCATTTGTTAGCTAAATGGGAGAGATGCTGGGCGTGGAAATAGGGTAGAGTCTGTAGGTTACATGTAGAAATTCCTTTCCAAGCTCTCCACTCCCCTTTGGCTCCAAACACTCAATAACTTTGCAGCCAGAGAATGTTTGTCCCTTCCTTTTCCCTCTCTTTTTTTTGTGTTCTTCCCTTGTTTTGCATATTCTGACAACACTGTTTACTTCAGCCTGCAGCTCCCACTGCTTTGTGTGCTTTCTCCGTCTCACAATTGCATAAATAAATCACTGAGGAAAATTTGCATTTGATGGGAATTTTTAGCTGATACTAAGTTTTATGGGTGGAATATAATATATGTGAGTTGCCTTAATTAAACTGAATTGTCATTTGTAACACGGAGGTCTTTATCTGTACAAGACTATTTTTGCCTTTCATATTTTTTGCTATTAAACATGCCAGTGGATTTGAAAACCCAAGGATGGCAGGTCTCAGAAAGTATCATCTCTCTTCTAGCAAAATATCTGCTTATGCCAAGTGAAGCAAATCAGCATCATCACCGAGCTGAACAGTTAATTTTATGCCATGAATTTCTAAATGCCAGGGCCTGGAATCTGAGGCCCATATATGCTGTAGCACCCTCTAGTCGCCCTGGTGGTGACTTGTGTCACACTAGAGGAGAGGTGGAGTCTGGCAAAATGGTTTAGATCAAAGGAAATTGGACTAAAAGTTTGCCCAGAGTTTCTGTGCTCTGATGTACTACATAGGTTGAAATTGTATTCCTTCCCCCTCCCAAGCAGTGGTGTGTGCCCCGAGTGCTGCTGGATTTGGCTTTGGTGAGTGCAGGGCTTCTCGTGGCGGGGCTGGCGGGTGGGCACAGCCCGCACTGCGACTGCTGGGGCTGTGACACACGGGCTGAGGTTTTAACTCCTGCACAGCAGTGGGGAGCACACGGGAAATTCATCTCACCAGCTGCTGCAGCTTTGTTTCCAGCGGCATGAGGAACTAGCCTCTCAATTCCCATTTTCGCCCCGTTCTTAAATATCTGAATTGAAGGGAAGGGTAGAAGTGCCATTTTATGCTGGGTCACACACCCAGCTAGAGCATGTTTAATGCATCCCTCTGACCAGGAACTTGGTCTGTGATATTTATCCTTCCATGAGAATCAGGAAGGGTGTGAGCCTTCTGCGAGATCCCCAGATCTGGCTTCACAAAGCACAGGTTCTTGGGAGGGCTCCATACGAGTTCTGACTTTTTGACTGTTTCTCTGGAACAAGGCTGGCAAAGTGTATCTTGAGATTATCACACAGATTAATACTAATAATGCTGGTGCAGCTCCCCAAAGTGCATGAGGGACTGATCAAAGTACTAGTTTCAATTTATTTATTTTTCAGGCTAAAGATTTCCACACTTGCACAACTCTTTGCTGCCATTTTCCATGCAAGGGGTCTGCATGCCCCTGAGACTGATACTGCATCTGCTCCTCTGCGAAGACAAAGATAAACTGGTTCCTGGTGTGTTGTTATTTCACTTACTCTTCAGCATAAGAACAAGCAATAAGAATGCATTTTAGATGTTAATGAAATTAATGAAAGCCAGATCTCGGAAACAGCTGAGATTGTTGACTGTCTCAGGCAGATTTTTACTTCATTTCAATTACAGATGAGCCAAAACCAAACCCCTGATTAGAATTGCTCCAAATTTTGGATCCACATCTCTCAGCTTTGCAGTTTTGACCAGTTTCCAGTGTTTAATTTTCTTCCTGTTTTATTTTTCATTCTGGTTTTACTCCAGGTGTTCTAGTGCTTTCATTTTGTCTCTGTGAAAGACTGGCCTCTTGAAGGACATGAGACCTGCTGCCACAAGTCCCACTGGGGCTGCAGAGGCATAATTAGGTTTCAGGATGTGCTGGTACACGCGGGGAGAGCACACACGAGACTTGGGGCTGAGAAGCATTTCTGTGCCATCTCAGCAGGCAGGTGGCTGCCCCTGCTGCCATCCTGGCAGTAAGGCACAGTCCCTGAAAAGTCTTCCTTCGGTTAAATGGCAAATGTCTTTCTCACTGGCCTGAAATGGCCGTGACTTTTGACAAGTCTCCAGCTGCAGAATTTTACTGACGGTTTGTTACCATGCCTTCACCTGTAACTCCAGACCACCCCATCGACAGTGCAGTGTTCTCAGGCTGCACATATGTAAGTTCTATCGTGAATTTATATTCTGATTAAAAAAAAAAAAGGCCTCCTGGAGACAGTGTATTAATAATAAACTAATTCCTTTTTATGCTTCCTGGATATAAGGGGACCTTGAGACTCTCGCTGGGGAGAAAGAATGGTCTGAGCAGTCCAGTTAGAAACCTCAGAGGCAGCAAGCACACAGGAAGGGCTGGTTTACTATCTTTGTTCTTTCATTGCTGTACTCAAATCCCAGGAACAGTGTTACTTTGGGCCCACAGATATTGTGCAGTGCATTTTTAGGGGAGGTTGAGAAAAACACCTGATCATAATGGCTTAAAAACATTGATAAAAGAGAAAGAGGAAAATATAGTTTACATTAAATGCTACAGTGCTTCATTTACACAATATAATAAAAAGCAAATTTTGTGATTCAAGTAATGATTGCAGGTTATTAAACTGGGCTTTAAAGGCTTCATAAATGAAAGCCTTTTAATAAGTGATGAACATGGATGATAATGCTCTTGGAAATAGAGAGAATCTTTATTAAGCTTGACACATTTGTTCTCCACCCACCCACTTCCCTGTTACTTTACTTGGTCCCTGGGTCACTGTCACAAAAATGCGCCAGTGGGACAAAGCTTGAGCTGGGATACTACATGGGAAAGCACCGCCTCCCATGGCTGCCAGGTCCTGGAGAACATGACATCTTGAGAAGAGGCTGTAACACCATGGATTTGCTCTGGTCAGAGAAGGGGTTGTGGGGCAGCTAAAGCAGGTGGGACCCTGCTTTCAGAACCTAATTCATCACCAGATAGTTTCCATCTACGTGTGTAAGAGAGCTCTCCTCTGCCGATTGTTGAAAGACTGAGCAGAGCACTCCCTGAGACATGAAAGGTTCTCTCCCTGGGAGTTGTTCAGTTGGGAATTTGGCAGCTGGTGATGGGAGCAGGCGTGGGGCTGAAGGGCAGAGCAGGGCTGGGCTTCGTCAGGGCCTGATTCAGAGCACAGTGACATCAATGGGTGCTTTCTCACTGGCTTGAAGGGTCCGGCCTGGACAGTGCTGGGTGAGAAACTTTGGCAATCATTTCACTGCTTCTTTGTGTTTTCAAGGGTCTGTTCTGACTGGCATCAGACTGAGACTTAGTGACCCAGAGGGGAGGTGGCAGAGGGAGAGGCAGAGCTGAGCTGGGCAGCAGACAATAGAGCCTTCCTTCCCTTGACCGGTAACAAACCATGCTGGTGTAAGGGAAACTGCTCCTGCAGGTAGTGCCTTTTGATTAGACAGCTGAGAGTCATAAAAAACTTCCTGTCATGAGGGTGAGCCTATGAGACAGCCCTCCCCAGCTGCAGTTTTGGATAACTTAATTTTACCTGCTCAACTTGCCTCCTCATAGAGTGGAATATTCTGCTCTATTTTGCCTAAATTATTAAAGACTGATGAGGTTTCCAACCTAGAAGTGACTGCATTTCAGTGATGGATGAGCTGATTCTTGTGTGGATATAGTAATCAAGGCATTTTTCAGCATCTTCGGCATGAAAGGTGCAATATAAATGTGAAATATTATTTTGTGCCATGCAGCTGCTCAAATCTGAAATACACATTATGTCTTGGTAATATAGACAGTGTTTAAGACTGTTAAATTAAACTATTAAAGCCTACAGAAAAAACAGAGATGACAGAGTGCAAATTAAATCTGAATTATCGTTAAATTGCTGTGCCAGTAGTTTTCAAACACATTCATAGTGACCTGGAAGAGAGCAGGGGGAGTGGAATGACATTCACACATCCTAATTGGAGTCATTATCCATTCTTCGTTATCCTGCTGCCCACAACAAGGGCATTGCTGGGACACCAGTGACTTGTGGAGGGGCAGAAGGGTGCCTGTGGACCACAGGGGATTTTTTGAATGTCCTGCCATCTCTCTGATTTAAAGCCAAGACACGGCCAGACAGTCACTTTGTCAGATAGATAGTTTTAAAGGCAATAAATGCCTGCAGGCTCTTTTCTGTGCATGGTGACTGACGCAGGGGGTTGGGAGAAGAGGGGGGCCACGGTGCATTGCTGGGTTGTGCTCCTGAGAAATGTTGGTTTCCAAGGACACGTCGGTCCTTCCTCCCCACTTCTTTTCCCTGCCAACAGTCCAGGCTCACTGAGGGCCTCAGTGGACCAGGGGTTTGTAATAAAAGCTGTGGGCCTTCCTGGAATATCAGATGGAAAAGGAGCTTTTAAAGTTATCTAAATGATCTGCCTGCCAGAACATGAGTGCATCTGATAGTATGTTCTCAGGTGCTTTGGTTCATTTCTATCCAGCTGCAAGTGGTGAAATTTTCAGAACTTCCTTTGGAAGTTTGTCTATGCCCCATTCTCTAATAAACACTCCACAGTGCATTTTCAAATTAGGATTTTGCCTTTGTTTTCCTCAAGTCATTACTCACGATGGTATCTCTGTGTACCTCAAAAAATCCTTTTCCATCCTTAATCTTTACAAGCTTGCAGGCATGTAGATATCTGTTTATTGTGAGTCAACCTGATGCCAATCCATCAGTTAGCTTCTTGAAGGACTTTATGACAGCCGAAAGTGATTAATTTTCAAAGCAGACGCAGCCTTTAATCTGCAGAAAAGGCAACAAACTTTCCCCCTCTCCTTTGCTGATTGAATCTGGAAATGAATGAATGATACCTGACTCAAATGTGTTTCTAAACTAGTTTTCATTAAATATAATCAGTCAGTGCTGATCATCAGAAGTGTCTTGAAGATTGGCCTATGTATGTATATGGTACCGAAGTCGGAATGAGCTTAGTGATCGATATTCATTCAACATCTTAATCTGCTCAACAGTATGAAATAGATTGCCCCAATGTCCCTGCAAAGCAGGGAAATAATGTAACTCTTGAGCAGGAATATTAAAGTAGAGAGGATAAATGTGGTATCCAAAGCATTGCCAGCAGCTCCTGACTTGTGTCTTTGTGCCCATCATCCAGCTGCGTGTTGTCATCAACCAAAGCAGTTGAAGGTGTGGAAAACTCCCAAGGATGGTCAAGAAAATCCAAGATTGACAAATTGAAGGAAACATCTCAATGTGGCTTTCCCTGCATGTGCTATTGTATTCCCAGCTCTCTCAACTACTTGTCTCCAGTGGCTAAGTTGGGACTAAACCCAAGCACATGCACAACCTTAGTTCTGAGTATAGTTTATTTTTTGTCTGGGTGGTTTATTAGTTGTTGGACTCCTCTTCAAATGGTGGGAACTGATCTCTATCCTTAAGTCCATTCCTTGCTTTACTGTTAAAATATATTTCCTGCTTCCAGCATGGGGCAGAGCCTCTGTCCGTGAGAAGTTAAGCTCAAATATGCAAGTCATTTTACATACTGCTGCGCTATAAAAATCATACTAATTTTATATACCTATACAGTTAGCTCAGTAATGGCTAAAGATCTGTGTTCCTCTCTGGACTTACCATAGGAAATATCTTCAACTTCCCTGCTGCAAAATGAGAGGGTAACTAGCAGTGTATTTAATTTAGTTATTTGAGGCCAAGACTGCTACGGGACATTTCTCTGGCTATGTCTTCTGGGGAGATTTGAATGAATGACCAAGAAGAATCTGAATCATCCAGTCATGCAAATTAAACCATTTCAATAATATGAGGGCTGCTTTTCCTGATCCATAGTAATTGATGAGGCTCATTATATGTTAATATCACTCCTTTTTTTTAATCTTACATGTAATTTGCTACAGTGTTTCAATGTGAAGGTATAATTAAGATTCAGATGGCAATTTCATTCTAGACTGCTCTCTACATTTGCTTTAATAAAAATTAGAGCTTGGGATGCTATTTTCTCTAGAGGCAGAAAAAAACATTCTTTTTGATACTTCAGATATAAATCCATTCAGCCACTGCTGAGTTTTCTAACTGTGAAAAAATGCAAAGTAGTACCACTTCCAGGCAAGCCCTGCTTCTCTTCCCCCTATGCATGGTTCAGTGCCCCTGCTGAAGTTCTTGTGTTCATTGCAGCAGCCAGGACTCAGTTCCTAAATGCTCACAAACTCTGACTTTCATGTCAGCTGTGCCCAGGTCCTTCATCTACATGTTAATGTTAATTACCAGTGCCCATGGTGCTTGTGGTACAGCCTCCAGCTACTCCGAGCTCTGCATCACCAAGCTGCTGGGGGAAGATCTGTGCGTGAACCTTCATGAAATTTTACTGATACTTTATTTTACATATGAGGGGCTTATGTGGGGCTTCAAGTGGGCAAAAAGCCTTTGCAGTGTGCTTGTGTCCTTGTGGTGTGTCATTGCTTTGTGCTGATCCTCTCCTTTACCAACAGGCTCTGGCTGTATGTGGGATTTGATGGCTGCCTACCAGTTGACTACACACATGAGCTTATGGCAGGGATGCAGCTCCCTGTAGACAGAAACGCTTTGGAATGTAGTGTATGAAAAGAGCAAACTGAAATGTCTCTGTAATACCATGTGAGGAAAGACAAATGTGGGTGTACATGAAAACATCCCAGCGAGCCTGCTGACACGGGCAGGGAGAGGGGGAGGTGGGAGTCTCTGTGCTTTTGTAAAGAGTAAAATAGTCACCACCTGGTAGTGGGAATTTCTGAAGTGGATGGCAAAATCTCATCTCTTTTTTATAGCAACCATTTTTTGGAAGCGACCGTTTTGTTGCTATTTTGTGTAGGCCAACATCAGGTGCTGTGTGAACCTACTTCAGAGGTTTTCTTTGCTGGGTACTTGAGGAGAGTGGGGCTGTGTGTCTGGAGCACAAACCTTGTGCTGGTGTGAGCTGCAGCTCCCTGGCAGTGGTGGTGCCTGGCAGGGCACACCAGGTCATTCCTGTGCCGCAAGGGAGACGTGCATTTTACAGCACTCTCAGTGTGAGTCCCCATGGGGTTCATAGATTGGAGCATACAGAAATCGTCCCATCAAAGCCATGCAGCCTCCCTGGGGGTAGAAGAAGAGCAGAAGGAGAGAGGCTGCTGGTGGTGGGGGTTGTAGCCACCAGGGTGGGGAGAGGGGCAAAATCCCACCTCTGCCTTAGTGCAGGAGCGGATGAGACAATGTGCGCTTATCTCACTGTTTTTCAGTGAGGTAAGTGCTGGGGGGATTCTGTAAGAACCAGAGTGACCATCATCCTGCTCTGCAGTGGGGAGCACCAAGCAAAATCACTGAGTGGCTTTCTGACTCAGTTTCCCCTCCTGTAAGTTGGAGGAGATCTTTCCCAAAGATGCTGTAAAGATATTTAGGTTACATTGATGCTGTGGTGTGAGGGACCAGTGAGTCCTTCAGAGAGAGAGCTTTCTATCTGACAGCTGTTTTAAAGATGTAAAATGAAATGCAAAAATTTGGCTTCACTTTGTACCCTGTGGAAAAGCAGGACGTGTCTTTCAAGAAAGGCATTTATGGCAGTGTTGTAGTTCTGAAGGACTGCAAGTGGTGTGGGTCCTATTCTCCCTGGGTGTAACCAGGCTCACACAAACATGGGGATCTGGGCTTGCCTGTCCATGCAGGTAGCTGCAGTGGGAGTGTGTTGTCTCTGTGCCATGTGTTGCACAGTAATGTGAGTTTTGGAACCGAGCCTATTTTTAATAAATTGTACCTTTTCCTCAACTGCTTCCTGTCTAAATACTGTGCGTTAACCCAAAAACGAGCAACCATCACAGCAGCTGTCAGTGGATTTTTGTATGTTCTCAGCAACGACCCTCTGAGGAATTTCCTTGTTAAACAGACAAGCTATCAAAAGCACCTTTTCCTGCCAAAAAGGGCAAAAAGCACAGAAAACGAGTGAATGTTCAGTGAAATTCTGTTGCAGTTTAATGAGATCAGGCCTTGGAAGGAGATCTCTCCTGACTCGTGCCTGCTGCAAGGAAAGCCAAAATAATACGTGAGAATCTTGAGCATAAAACCTTTGTCATCTTTGCTTTGACCCTTTCAGGACATACCAGTAGTTTTGACATATTTCTGATGGATGCTGTTGCTCCTGGAGCTGAGCTGGGCTGGGGGTGTTTGTAGGGTGTTATGTATACGGTGAGGTCTTGGCTACTAATGGACAAACCCTAATCAGGGAGGCTCCGGAGTGTTATTTCAGCCTTCAGTTGCATTTCAGACTTGATCTTGAGGAGGGAAAGTACTGACCTCAACTGTAAGAAAACAAGTGAAGTTTATCACCAGGTCTGTCTGTAAATGAGCAAAACAAACCAGGACTCTCCAATCTGAAAAAGGGATGGACCAAGTGGACATTGATGGAGATCCAGCAGATAGGAGTGGGTGTGGAAGCAGGCAAGGAAGAGGGAAAGAGGAAGGATGTATCTTCAGACATCTGGAAGTCAGTGTTTTGCTTCCTGTGTTGTTTTATGGAGAATTCCAAAGGAGCGTTGGTTCAATACTGCTGTTGGATGGAGAGCTGTGAGATCAGGATGAGTGGTGATATGGAGGAATTGACCTAGAAAAGTGATGGGACAAGGCTTGATTGAAGCAGTAGAAAGACAGAACCTGGATTTTTGCAAAGAAAGAAGGAAAATTATCTGTTTGAAACAGAGGGTGATGTTAAAGAGAAATACTGTGTCTGAGAGGCAGACGAATTGATCACATGAATTAAGACTATTCATTTCAGTGGTAGTACAAAAATGTGCTGTCTGCTTTTATTCTGTCTCAACCTGGGTTTGGCCATTTTTATTCTGAGTCACTGCTGCCCTTCTGTACAGAATTCAGGTGAAGGGCTCTTTACTGAATCTAAGTCTTTCCATTATCTTACTTCTTTCCTAAGGGAAAAAGATTGATTCCCAATAAAGCAGCTGGTTGATTTTTAAGAGTCTAGGACTTGCCTGTTTGTTTGATCATTTGGTTTTGCATTTAACTGGTTGCCTGCTCTGTCCCACCTCTAAACAACTTTCACCCAGTCTGTGGGCACGGACTGCAGCTCCGTATCCAGGCTGTCGCATGCTGCACCACTTCTCCAGGGATTCCCACCACACTGTCAGATATGAAAGCTAATGAAAAGTGTTGTTTCCCCTTTTCCTTCGGTGGTTTTGATTTTTATTCAATTTGTCCCTGCCTGTCAGGACTGAATGACTGGAAAGGAAGGGGAAGTCACTGAAGCTCTTTCTTCACAGACCCTGAGCGTGCTCTGCCTCATTCTTCCCATATGTCGAGGGGTAAATAACCAGTTTTTTCAAACCCTTGCATTTTCTTTATGCTTGTTTTTTACCCTTGGTGCCTTGACTTCTTCTTCTAGCACCGAGATCCTCTTCTTTGGGGCATTTCCTGCTTTAGTGAGTAGGTTTGGCAGTACCGAACATTGGAGCACGGTCCAGGCCAACAGTGCAATACATACCTTGATATTTCTTATTTATTTCTGATTAATGTTCACACACTAAAGCCAGCCAGTTTCCAAGTTAGAACATTTTTTTCTCTGTCTCTGACCACTTCAAACTCTTCCTTTTATGTAGAGGAGAAAACATTTTTTCCTCCTGTTTTTTTAAAGGGACGCAGTAGCACTGAGGAGGCTGGGTTAGGAAGCTGGCTGGTAACTTTGCATATTATACACAGGGCAGAATAGGACAAAGTCTGTTCTCCAGAGTTACTTTGGTTGTATAGCACCAGGCCCTTGTTTGTGAATGATGCAAATACTGTGCAGATGAAAAAGTGAATGTAGCTGTGTCTGGTATCCAGCATTATTTTTTAATACCTTTCTGAAGATAACTTTCATTCAGCAGGACGTTGGTTATTTGACACACCATATTGTTCTTGTGGGTAGTACATTCCTACAGGATTCCAGAAGGCTACTGGCACAACAGTTAAGGGTGCATATTTTAAGCAGTGCTTTTCCACAGATGCAGATAAAACTGGCAATCATTCACTCTCCAGTGTGCTGCCAGTGGCAGTATCCAGTGTCACATGCTTTAGGGAAGATGTGAGAAGTTGTGCTGTGCCATAAAGGAGCTTCCTCTGACTCACAGCCATGAGAGCTGGCTGGTGCCCTGAAGCGTGTTGATGTTGTGCATACAGGGATGTTAGGAGGGAGATGTTGATGTTACAGAGCAGAGCAGTGATGGAAGCAAAGGTAGCTGGACCAGTATGGCTTAGCCAAGTGTGGAACCAGGGAAGGTCAGGATAAATTGAAATAGTGCAGTGGAAATTCTCAGTTTTCACTACATTTATCACTTACAGTCCATACAGTTTAGTCCTTCGTTTCAACTGGATAAATTAACTAAATCACTTATGCAAGTCTGTAGGCAAATATTACAATAATTTTCTCAGAATTAAAATAAGCTTTGCTAATGAGTTCTTATGGTCTATCATGAAGCAGTGAAGGCTTGTGAGCATTTGAATTACATAGAACTAGAATGAAAAATAGGTGTGCTTTTTTCCTCATTACTTAATTAACCAAACTCTTTCACTTTTAGCTGCTTTTTTATGTTTGAGTGACAGTGATTTTGCTCTTTCCTCATGTATTTGAGTCAGCAGAGTGATCACTCAGTTTTGATATAATAACCATGTAGGAGATTTGGGCCACTTGACTTCCTGTAATTTCTTAATCCCCACCTATCAAAGAGAGAGTGAAGACAGAATTGATACAGACCACTTGGCTATAACATCTCAATGTACAGAATGTCAACATCAGCCTGAAATATCCTTCCTGCAGTGTCCGACCTGAGCATTGCCAGCCCTGACATCACCTGCACTGGGGGGCTGCGCCATATCATTCTAGCAGGTGGTTCCCGGTAACAAAGAGAGATTAAATAGCCCAAAGAATTCTACTCAGCTGTGTAAAACATAATTAAAAAGAACTTCCTAGTAAGCTTTGTATGTTTCTTGCTCTCTGGCTGTGCAATGTCAGGGTGCCAGGCACTGCTGGCTGATTTCGTAGGTGCGGGAGGCACAGACACAGTGTGCTGGTGAGACTCCACTCCTGCAGTTGTGAGGAGGCCTTTGTTGGAGAAAGCTGCAGAATTTCAGCAGCTTTAGCCATAGTTATGTGGGAAAATCCATTTTCATCCAACACTATCTGGAGAGTGAAACTGAGTAGGACTGCAAATTGTGGAGTACATTGGCCTGTGGTGTAACAACCAATTTCACACTGCTGCCCTCAGGGACAGGCAGGCCTTGCTGCCCAGGCAGGCTCACAGGCACCACCATTCCACCTCTTGTCTTCTCAGCTAGAAATCAACTTGACCTCGTGGGCCTGGACTTTTTCTCCTGTTTAAAGCTTCAGCACATCTCCAGTTTCTGAATACAGAATAGTCCCCTGTCGAAAACTCCATCAGCACAGGGACAATGCAATGCCTGTTGCCCTCAATATTGAACTCTTTTATTCTGGTCTTCTGAGAACTTTGTCATTTGGAGAATCCGTGTCAATAAGGCAGCAGTAATGCAGAAGTCAGCCTGTGCTGAAGTGTCTGAATGTGGTGGCTGACCTGTGCTGATGTCTGTGTGTCTCAACTCAGCTGCCTTCCTTTGCAGATGTAGCTAAATGAGATCTGGCCCAGTCTATGCTGTGCTGCAAACAGTCTTGCAGTTACATTAGAGTCTGTAGCACCTGGTGCAAAATTACGCTTAAAAAATTTAAAAGGCAACTCTCAAAAAATTATATAAAAAGGAAAGAAGTTGAAAGAACAAAGAAAGACGTTAAAAGAACATACCTAGGTCAGCTGCATGCACAGTGTTTCACCATTCTAGGGAGAGAATAGCAGATCTTTCTTTAATCAGCAATTCCAAGCTGCTGAATTGCTCTGGGATATCTGATTTATCCAAATATCCTATCTTACACTGAAATCAGACTCTTAATGTTGCTTATACACTCTTCTTACGGCTGAAAATTCTAACTAATTTTAACATTTCATCTACTGTCTTTACTCCTTTGAACAGAAATAATGGAAAGAGGATAGAGGGATAAGGAAAAACACCAATGGGCAGTAGAATCAAATCTGACTGATGGGACATAATGTAGTTAAGCGACAGATGTTAAGGGCCTTTAACTGATTCTTTACATATTCTTCCAAAGGCTCATCGCCCCCGACCCTCACAGCTGAGCACTTTGGGGGTGTGTACAGCAAGTCGGTGCAAATCAGAAGCAAAACATTTGTCCGCAGACTTACAAGGAGCTTTTCAGTTAGACAGTGGTGGTATAAATGCCAGGCTGATCTGATCTATTAGTGCAGTCGAGTCTAACCTCTCTAGCCTTTTAAACATAGAAAAACAACAGCTCTTAAGTGGCTGTGAGGTTTCAATTACATTTGCACCCCAGAGGGACGCAGCAGTGACCTGGTGCTGATGGATTTATGAGTGCGTTATCTGACAGGAAGGTGGGTTTAAAAACAATTGCTGCAACACGTGCTTAGTTATTACACTAAACTGCTTTTCTTAACTTGGACATCTCTATTTTCCTCCTCTCATCAGGCTCAGGTAGTTCAGGGGATTCCCACCAATGACACAAACATTGTTTCCTCACTGAAGTAATTTTAGCAATTAAAAAAGCATGGACCAACATTTGAACCCCTAGCATGGTGAGAAACCTGCTTCAGAAGTTTTTTTTTTTTAAAGCTAAGAAGATTATTGACTCTGACTAGCCTGAGCAAGAGTTATTTCAAATGTGAAAGGACAAGTTAGATTTTTGGGAACACTTTTATGTTTAAATCCTTAGAATAAACGTCTTACCCACATTATATCATAAAAGAGCTTGGTTTACTTAGCTGGAAGCCATAGATCATTTTTCTTGAAAGTTATTAATTGCTTTCCTTATTTCTCTGGAGCCTTTTATTCGCTTTTAGAGCTAACCATTAACAAGAGAAGAATTAAATATTGATGAGAAATAATGAAAACATTTTGAAGGGGCTGAAAAATACATAATTGTCATGACTCTGAAAGTGTTTAAATTAAATAGTAATATTTCATCTTTCTCTAGTATGTCACAAACCTACACGTGTACATTCCAGCTCAAAACAACCGTCCTGTGTAATGGTTTTGGTTTTACAGATGTATTCACCATTAGCCTATGTCTGAAGACTACTAAGCGGTTTTTAATTAACTTATGTCAAACATTGCATAGCAGTACATCAACAAGAACTTAGAAGAACAAATCTTCATTCAGCTCAGATCAATACATGTACATAATTCAGTGCACCTGTACAGAAATATCCTGCAAAGACACCTTAACTCTGACCCATGAGACTTTGCAGACAGCAGAAGTCTATTTCAATAATTATTTCAGTAACAGGGATGAATAGAAAGATATCCTCAGATGCTTTTGCACATACTAGTAAGATTCCCATATCTATCTGCCTGCATTAAATTGGGTAAGTTACCTCTTGCAGAGCTAGGAGCTGAACCAGGTGTTCCAGCCATGTTAGCCCCAATTCACATCCTCTTTGATCTTGTAATAGCTTGGTGGAAGTGAATGGCTGTGGATTCATCTGCAGGTAGCTCTTTCTTCAGCAGACTCTAGTTCTGCCTTTTTAACTCCTCGGAGCCTGCCTACCAGGCAGTGTCAATACGTAGCTACGTACTGTGAGTTTGAGTCTTTCCAGCAGCGTTATGACTCTGATATTCCCAGGCAAGATGTGTAGCTGTGTCCATTCTGCTGTGCCTCAATTGCTGATGACACCTGTAGTACACATTTTGAAAGTGGTGTGAATGTATTTGCACCTGGCTTAGGGATCCCGAGATAGATCAGGCCTAAAATGTGAGAGGCTCTTCACTTGAGCTGGTGAGACTGCAAAACATGATTGGACTGTCCAGAAGAAGGTAATATTGAAACTTTATCAGGTAGTATTTCTGTATGCCAGTAAGGACTACCCTTGGGGAAGAAAAAGCCCCAATACTATTCACTATGTAACATTTTTGAAAACACTCCTGCCTTGCAACTCCTTTGTCTTGGCCATTTGCTTTTTTCTCTAGTGGACAACAAGTGCTTGAGTCTGTGATAGTCTCAGCTGGTTCAGGTATGCCTGAGTACCATCACCAAATTTCTTACAGTGGCCTGGGTGCCAATACTTAGCCTGAAGCAAGGGATAAAGAGGTCACTGGGTGGGTATTTTTTGACAGGAGCTTGTGTGCAGCACTGCAGCAAGAGGAGATCTGCTCTGAAGAAACCAGATCACCATGACAGACAATTATGCGGACTTTCTGTGTTGCACAGAAAGAAGCCTGACATAGCCAGCAAACTTCCTGCATAGCCCAATTTTCCTCTTAGCAGTATGTGCATGGATCAGTCAGGAACATGATATGTCTGCTTTCATAATTTCTCCTTATTCCTATTGCCTTTCAAGGGGTCACTGAGGTACAAGGATGAGAAAATTTAAATCTGTGAATGGTCGATATCAAGTAGCATTTGTGTAATTCACTACCTTGACAGAGCTCTGCAGCAGCAGCATTTCCAGTCCATTTTCTCTAGCTGATCTCTGCTTCTCTACAAAACAAACCAGCTCAGGACAAACAGGAGTCTGTAACTTATCCATCCCTGAATCTCTCCAGCAACAGCCTCTTGCTGCATAAATCAATTAACTGTTTACCTGATGGGGCGGAGAATATGAAGTCAGGGATTTTCACTTCTCAGTGTGGTTCCTATTTGAAACTTGTGTGATCTCCCTGTCACTGCCAGGTTAGCAGCAATAAAACATTTTACTGAGAATCTTTGGCAAGGAGCGGTTTTATTTTGTGTTTTTCCTGTCTGACAGATGGTTTTTGGTTGAAGTAGGGGTAGAAATTCCCCACAGCAGTTGCAGGGAGACTTGGCCACATCCACTGGCATTAATTATAATAATTGTCCTTTGTAATTAGCTGCATGCTAGAGATGGAGGCACAACGTCATGTCTCTGCTGACTCTGATTGTTGGGTCCTTTTGTGGATTGCTCTCCCACAACTGGGAAACAGATTGTTTGGGCTGGAATTAGAGAGCTGTAGGTAGGCAGCAGCTGCTCTCGAAATTTTTTCTAATATGCTAGTTAGATGTGTGAGATCAAATTGATTTTGTTCATTTAGCAGCCTATTCAGTGGAGGAGGAAGAACAACATGAGCCCCTGTAAATGGTGACGCTCTGTTCTGATAAAGGCTCTGCCTTAGATGACACTCTCAGGTGTATTTGCAACTCTGTAAATGATCAGTTCCTTTTCCCTTGCAAAGGTGGAAAACAGCTCTGCAGGTACCTGCTCCTGGCAGAGAAACCCTTACCCATTGCATGTCATACCAGCCAGCGCAGGTCGTGTTTGGGTTGACCTGAATTTGGTGTAAGCATCTATGCAGTGAATGTAGCACTACAGAAATTACACAGGGATTTTCTGCCTTCTGATTTAAACCTGGAGCTGACCTCACTGTCAAGACCCTCACATTTAATGTATCAGGCTGTGTAGGAAAAGAAGGGCTTTCATCCCAGCCTAACTGATGGTGAAGAACCCAGGCTTACACATTTCTTTAGCTGGGTCCCCTGCTTTCTGGGTTAGAATGAAGATAGTGTAAAGCTTCACAATTTTTCCTAAAAAGATTTCCCATCAGTGGGAACAAGGGACTTACTTGGTATCTCTTTAGGAGTGATAATGTTCACTAGAACTGTGAATGTTGGAGATGGGCTCCTGCAATAACCCACATAAGTCATGCATAAAGCCAGGTTGGGATAATAGGGCTTATACTACTGAGTTTTCCTCTGAAACTTAGTCCTTTACATCATATGTAGCCAGTCATATCAAGCTACAAAGGGCTGTAGTCTGCTGGCATTCCAATGTTGGCAGAACTGTAACATTCCCCACAGTGTACAGCACATTTGATGACATCTGCAGCAATGCTCTGACTCCCCACAGCCTGTTTCACCCTAAAATCTCAATGCATTTCACAAATCTAAGTAACTAAGATATTTTGGCAAGATGAGCAGGCAATCTAAGCACCGCATCATCAAAAAGCAAGTTAGTGTTCACAAAGGTTAAAAGAACTGCCCAGACTGTGTTAGATTCAAGTCTGGAGTTTTGCTGGGCAGTCCTGCCCCTAAACGTCAGACCTGGGCCAAGTGATCTGCTGATGTGCATGATGCACTTCTGCTCTTGTCAGTGCTCTTGGACTGAGTTACAGCTGTGCAATCTGGCTCCTACCACGTTGTGTGCAAATTGGTGTTTTGTGTTCAGGGTACGGCATCAATGCAATATTGAAATGAAGTCCGATTTGCGTCACGCAGCCCTGACAGTGTAGAAACTGCAGTGATGCTGTAGTGAGTGAACAGGTAACCAACCATGCTGAGCCACAAGATGGATGTTGTCCAGAGACACTCCTGTGCAGTACGTTATGAAGCCTCAATGATAAAATGATTAACTTCTCAAAGCAAAACAAAGGTATTCCACTTTATCTGGAGAAGAAATGCAGAGTGGCTGCCAACCCTGCACTGTGGGAAGAAATCTATGCTCTTTATCTTTTTGGCCCCATGCCAAGCCAAGGCTCACACCAGGGATGGATCTAACTTTGCTCTGTTCAGTTTGGATGTGGAGGAGCACAACAATACAGCTTATTTTGATGCTTAAATCAAAACTTCCAGAGAGAGTGAGAAAATCTACATTTTCTTCCTGCATCAATTGCATCTGATGACTTCATCTTATGATATTGCATTGCATTATTAAAGCTAAACTTGAAGGGAGCAGGTGGCCCACTGATGCTATTCCACCTCCCAAGCTGGTTGGCAAATCTATCATCTTAACATCAAGTGAGAATAAATATTGGGGGTTGCAGGCAAGGGCTTTTTTCAAAAAGCAGGGAGTTACTAATGGCAATGGCTATTAGTGTTAAATGGTTGCTTTTTTGCAAAGGAGTTTACTATGGTTTGTACTAATTAGTGTAGAGTGGAAAAGGAGACAGCATTTTCTCTGAAGCCATTCAATTCCCAAACCATTTTTGGGAGAGTTGGGACTATCTCTTCTCTAAATTCTAAGTGGTATGTCCATGTTGAGGCTTCGAGGGTTATTTTTGCAGGCTTGACTGGAGGAGAAGGCATGGATCAGAGCAGGAAATCCTTACTTGTTGCCTGTCTGCATTCTGCACAGTTTAAATCGTCTCAACGTTGAAAAGAGAAATTTAAGTAGAAAGAAAACCCGTATCCAGTGTTCTCAGTATCCAAGGAAAAAAAAAAACCAAAAAACCACAAACAGCACAAGGGAAAGAATCTGCATCTCAATCTCATTGTTGCATTAAAGGAGATGTACTGAATTTGCAGAGTGGCTGCAGCAAGTTGTGAATAATAAATGAAAGGGAAAAACTGCTTCCCTGTGCACAGAGAGAACGCAAACAGCTGTGCTGTTTGCTGTGTGCTGCTTGCACAGATACACTGGCATCGCTTGGGACCCATGAAGAAGAGTGTAGCAAATCCAGAGTTCCCAAGTTTTCCCTCCTGCTCTGGCTCAGTCCTTAAGAAAGTTTAAAATTCCTTTTATTGCTTATAATCAATTTTTGTTGCTTATCTCTTCTCCTCTACTGGCAACTGGCCAGTTAAAGGGAGGGAAAAAGAATGAGAAACAAAGAGGCCAAATAAGGAAACACAAGTCTAAATACTTTATAGCAAAGGGTTCTCTCTTTCTGAACTCAACCTTCTCTTTTTCCATGTTGTTGTTTATTTACTGTAGATGAGAAATCAGGATTAGTGAGCTTGGCAAAAGTCACTACCTCGAGTACTTAATCTAGAGAACAAGTCTTACCAGGAGTGGCTGAGAAAACTCAGGTTCTTTAGCCTGGATAAAAGGAGGCTTGGGGGGCCCTTATTGCTCTCTATATACTACCTGAAAGGATGTTGTAGTAGGGTGAGGTTTGGTCTCTTCTCCCAAGCTGCAAGTGATAGGACAAGAGGCAACAGCCTGAAGTTGTTCCAGGGGAGGTTTAGACTGGATATTGCAAAGAATTTCTTCACTGGAAGAGTTGTCAAGCATGGGAACAGGCTGCCCAGGAAAGTGGTTGAATCATCATCCCTAGAGGTGTTTAAAAGAGCTGCAGATGTGGCACTTGGGGACGTGGTTTGGTGCTGGCCTTGACTGTGCTGGGTTAATGGTTGGACTTGATGATCTTGGAGGTCTTTTCCAATCTAAATGATTCTGTGATTCTGTAATTTGTTATGACAACTCAGAATCAGTTCAAAGTAAGGTTGGTGCATCAATGCATCTCAGGTCAGACCTCCAATTTTGTTTTGTCTTGGTAGTCTCCTGCTAATAAAATGACACCTGGGCTGAGTTATGTGGCATCTTTATGGTGGTGTTGAGTAAGGATTAGGACCAGCAGGACACCAGTCCTCTTCAGAAGGTGATCTGAACTCAGATCTTTGGAAGAGAAGAGGAAAGAACACAAACCCATTACTTACTTAAGTTTCATTAGAATAAAATTAGCTTTTAATTTTTTTAAAGCAAGCTTTAAATCCTACACTCAAAATTTAAGCAGATGAGTGAATAGCAAAACACAGCTCAGAAATCTGTCCCTCACTGCCAGGAAAGCCTTTTGTCTGATGTGGCAAAGAAAACACAGACAATTAGTCATTTTTATGCTTTCAAAGCATTGGTTTGATGGTGCCAAACTTTTTCTGACAGATCTCATCTACTTCAGTTATCTGCCACTCCAGTTTATGAGGTTTCTAGGGCAACTGTCATCTTCATAGTGAACCACCCAGGATTCACAGAAGGCTGCTTTTCCTTTAGCACTTCTAGATTTCAATAGCTCACTTTTTAAAATCATAGCAAAGTATTATTTTTTATGAGCACAGGCAAATGATTTCTTGTTTTGGATTTTTGCAAGCCTGGTGGTTAGGAAGGCATCATCTTTCTCCTCTGTCAAGTGTCTTCATAGGCAAGGGGTCTTGGCCACGATCATTGTTGTAATTCTCTTGAACTTTGTCCGGAGTAACATTAGCTTCATTGCTCTGGAAAAAATACAATTGTCTGAGCCTGGGAGCTGGGCTCATCTGAGGAAAAATAGAGATGAAGAAAAAGGCAGTGGAAATAAAGAGCTGTGAACTGGGACTGCAGAGAGGAGAAGTTTCTGCAGACTGTTAATGAAATTGCTTCTATCAAAGACCCAGTGCACCTGCGTAAGTTGATACAAGATTATTTGTACTGGTAGTACCTGGTCCTAGAAGAACAGGAGCTAGTTTCCTGGCTGAAGGAGATGGGAACCTTTGCTCTGTAAGTCCACAGACTGGAAGGAGTTCAGTGGGGTTGTGTGGTTCTGGAATGCTTGTTCAAGTATGTTTGTTCTGTGAAACTGGAAAACCATTAACCATGCTACCTGGAAGAAATAAAAAATCTGAGTAGTCTGAAATTCTATTTTTCTGGGGGAAAATGTGTATACATGTTATTATAATTAACTATGTTTGGCTCTAAAGTCAAGTCTCTGTTCTTAAAACACTTTTCTTGTGAAATGAGATCATTTTATCATTTCAGGTAAGATGGATGGATAGTGATAAGGAGATGTAAGGAAGCTGCACCACAGCCGGGTGTCCAGACATGAGGCATGGAGTTCCACTGATGTATTCACAGAGGAGTTCCCCTGTGTGTTAATTTTATGTTCCAGTGGTGCCTGAGAGCTCTTTGACAGCACTTTTAGGCTGGATATTGTGTATTTGAAAAGCATCTAGCATGTTGGTGGCAGCTATTGAGGAAGGAGTATTCTTCACTGCCCATTGGTATCATTCTTCCTGCACTGTGTTGTGGCAGCAGCCGAACAGCATTGATCATTCAGATCTCAGTTTCCAGGCCAAAATGTAACAAAGGGGCTTGCTGGCTCAAGAACTCGCTAAGGATAAATGGGTACCATGCTTTTCACCAGACCTTCTCTATGAGGGAGTAGAGGAGCAGGGAAATGCAGTTTGCTATTGAAAATAATTGATAAAGTTGCTTACTCTTCCAGCTGGAGCCTGTTTGCTAACACCATCCACCCCAGCCACTAATGCTTCCCACTTCCCTGATGAGTGGCCATTTTCTACTGCTGGCTTGGTGTAAGAATATCATGAATAGGATTTTTTATTTATCAGCTGTGTTAATGTGGCACACAGGAGCTGCATTACGTTGGGCACAGTACAAACACATTTATTTCAACTTGTGTGAAAACTACTAATGAGAGAAGATGGCTGGCCAAAGCTCTAGGCGTTCTGACACCTCTGAATAAAACAATGACATCCCAACAGTGTTTAAAGTGATGATTCCAGCAGAAACTCAGCCAGCTGCTTCCAGAAACTCCTACAGAATAACATTAGCCTTCTCTAAATACTCTAAAAACCAGAAGAGATCACAAATATTAGGAAAAGTTCTTTACCCTGAAGTGTTTACAATCCAGAGCCTCCATCCTTTGGAGAAGCATCTACTTATTTGATGCAGCCAGTGAGAAGATGTTGTTACTTGGCTTCTTTAAAAATTATGCATGGCTCTGGATGGTCAAGACAGAAAGCAAAGGGGAGAATTAAGAAAAACTCTTACTTGCTTGAAAAGAGAAAAAAATAGAGACTTAAAGCTTGAAGGACTTGCCTGAGGCCACAGAGAGAGTCAGTGGCAGAGCCCAGAATAGCAGCCAGATGTTCCCAGTCTGTAGCAATATGATTTAATCAGAATTAAACAGAGGGATGTTTTCCTTCAAAGTCTGTTGTCATCTCCCTTTTGAAATAATTATTTTATTTTATTTTATTTTATTTTATTTTATTTTATTTTATTTTATTTTATTTTATTTATCTAAAGAGTGGTGAGAGACTTTCAAATAAAAACAATACACTGAGGAATCTGAGCTTTGAGACATTTGCTGGGGTTCTGGTTTTCAATGAGCAAGAAGAGCTGCTCTGATGCTAATTCTTAGGTAGGAACCTCAAAGATTGCAAGAGTCTATAAATATTTGCTTTATTTGTAGTGAGGAGCACAGGAAGTTCTGAGTTAGCCTAATTTAGGCTTCAATATAGGCTATTTATGTACTACCTCCTGGGACCACCTCTGATTACTGAAAGAATGACCTTATTGGAAACCAACAAGTAGGTCTGCAGTTAATTATAAAGGGTTCAGAGCTTGCTGCAGAACCCTAACAATGGCATTTTTGTGGATGATGTTATGTGTTTTTGTTTAACCGTTCGAATCAGGAGAGCTAAACCAGATGGCACACACTTCCCTGCTCTCTGAGAACACCTAGAGAAAGACACTGATAGCAACTGAGGGAGGCCAAGCCTAACAGGTCAGGAGAAATGGCAAAGCTCAGGCTGTCTGGCCTCACTAATTACCATCTGAAAGCAATAATGAACTGGTCAGTGGGGTCAGGAACAGGTGATGCTGTGTGGAGAGAGAGAAAGGGGGGTTTGTTTGTCTTCTGCGTTTGGAAGAAGTGGTTTAGACATTGTTGCCTCTTTTTAAATTTTACAATAACAACAGTGACTTAATGTAATCTAAATGGGGCTTTTGGAGAAAATCTCCTTTAGGACTTTTCCAAAATAATTTCCTGAAGGAAAAAAAAAATCTCTCACTACAGTTCAGGATAACGTCTGAAGAGAGAAATGTAAAAAACTGACTTATGGGGCAGCAGGTTTATACATGGGATGATGCTCCTCTGGGGCATCATAGAAAATGATTATACCAGATTTTGTTCATCAAGGCAAAGTAAGCTAAATCAGATACAAGGCAAAGCCCTTAGGAGGAGGAGGAACATACTCAATTTAGTGAGGCAACTGCAATAGTAATTAAAGCCCAGATGGAAACCTTTGAATGTGTCTGGCGTCTGTGTATCCGCTGTGTTTTTTCTGTTAACTTGACATTATAAAAGGAGCACCCAAAGAATAAAGAGATGGTGTTTGAAATTTCATCAGTCAAGCACTGTCCCAAATTTGATTTATAGTAAACAATCTGCAAAAATTGCTTTGGGTATATATGATACAGGCAGGGAGTTTTCTCAAGTGGTAATTCACAAAGAGAGAAATTGTACATTATTTCTAGATTTGTCTTTGCTGAAATGCAGTCAGGATTAATTACACCATTTGCCAGCTCTACTGTGAACCTCTTGTACTTCGGACATATGGATAGAATTTTATTCTGCTGTTATATATTCTCTCTGAAGCAGAGTGCTATGCTGGTTACTTTATAAGCAGATAGACTGCAAGATTTCAGTTAAAAACCCTATACAATTAAAAAAAAGTAAAAATTGGGAATTAAGAAGGGAATAATTGTCCTACTTTTTTTCCTATAATACAAAAGCCAAGAGCAAAGGATGGTATTGTATGGAAACACTGTTAAAGGGTTAGCAAAACGTGAGGAGTGATTTGCTATTCCTGCTGAACGGAGGGCTGGGGGCGGCTGTAACTCTGCTGGGCTGTCGCACGCACTGGGAGCCTCGAGTGACTCCTGCCTTGTGTTTGAGCCATTACTTTATCTGGAGCAGACAGACTGCTTGCAGTCTCAAATCCTCCAGCATATGCACTGCTTGATGCCTGGTACAGGCATGTATGTGCTGAGATTTACTCCTGGCCCTTGAGTGACTGGAGAGCTGTAGCCCCTGCCCAAGTCTGCCCGGTTTGACAGACCAGGCTCAGGATCACGGGCTGGCCTCAGGAGCATGGAGGAAGAACTTGGTGTTTGGAGCGAGGTAAATGTACAAAAAAATAAAGAGGGGAGAGAGGAGAGGCTCCTCTTCAGGTGCGTTAAATCTCTTTTTTCTGTATCATCTGTAAACACATATTTAGGGACTTTTGAAGCAGTCTGTTACTCCCTAGACAGTTTATTGGCACGTTGTGATGTTACGGTTCCAGGCAGAGCTGTAGTTAAGCATGTGTAATTAGTGGCAATATTAATGGTCTTTAACAATACTAACTCCAGGCAGTGGTGTTTTCCCTTAGTTTTCATTATCTTTATGCTGATAATGGCTTACATCCTTTGTACTAAATCCATGTTGCCAAATCCTTCTGGTGGTTTTCACTTAAAAAAGTATCTACATGTGAGCATATTCCCCCCATATATACTGTCAGTCTTCATTATATATATTTTTTTTGCACTGAAGTACATGGGGCCTCTTTTGCAGTCTATATATTCTGAAAAAATAACAAAAAATCCCATTTGTTAAAAACACAAGGCTTTCTTTTAATGGAGAATTTTTGAAGATCTCTGCTCTTAATCCACCTGCTCTGTGGCTTCTGTACTCCCTGCAAGTGGTTCACTGCTCAGTGATGAGAAACCAAAACCCTGAGTCCCACGACTCATGAATTTGAGACAGATTAAATTTTCACATCTAATTTTATTTTAATCTTTATTTTACCTTTACATTTAATATTTCAGGGCATCACAAGTGACTGTCTGTGGAAGGTGGTTCTTTACATAAGTCAGGACAGCACCTATCACCTTGGAAGTGGAGTCGCAGTGTTCATGGGCTCTGTGATCAATCCTCTGGAAAGGGATGACAGACTTGCAAATTGATAAAAGACTTGAGTGTAGTGCAAAAGAGGAGCCTATTCATGATCACCTTTTCAATCAGCTCTTCACTTCTCATCCTCTGACTTTGTTTAAAGACAAACTAATTGTAATTAAAAAAACAAAAAAACACCCCCCAAAAAAATTGACCTTTTTTTATTCCCTATACCAACATCTTGTAGAGTTTATAAGACCACAGGTTATATTTATGGGTCTTATGCCTCCAAAGGGGATCTGTGATGCTTTTGTCTGCAGTATCATTGCCACCATGGGACTGAGGTCTGAATCTTACATCAGTGTACATAACAAGAGGCTTGAGAGATTTATAATGGGAAAATGCTGACAGCTCCATAATTTATTGCAAGGCTAACAGCAGCACTGTAGTTCCTGACAGCTCTAAACCCTTGTTCTTTGGGATGGTTTGTTTCTAATACATTCCCTTTGCTGGATCTTCCCCCACCCTCTCTCTGGATGAATGAACTTAGGCTTGTGAATATCTATATTTCTGCATTTTCCTTTGGTATTTTAACAGCCTTTCACTTTTAGGACTTCTCATTGTTGAAATTTGTAAGAGATTTCAGGAACTTCACAGCAGAAAGGCTTTTTCATATAATTTGCCTTTTTTCTTGTTCTTTCTTCAGTCTGGAGTATCTTACATATTCATTGTCGCACCGGATACTCCAGCAGCAGCTTTACATTTTCAAGCCCTGGTACTTTGCTGTGTCCAAAAAATGGGTAGACACCGTACAATACCTACTTTTTAACTTGTTTGAGGAGAATGCTGTGCATCTGCATAATGGTTTCACACAGAAAGTGCTTTATCTTCATGAGTTAGTGAGTCAGTTTAGGGGTATTCTATTGGCAAAAGCTTTCAGAGAAATTATGCATGGTAAATTAATGAAGGCCGTCTGAGGTATTATTGTGTGTGAATGCACATGCCATTAGAATCAATGGCTGGCTGAAAAAAGTTAACGGTCATTAAGGGGCTGTTAAAAAGGCCAGTGGACACAGATTTACTCTCTTGCAGGGCTCTGGTTGGGTTAGGTGAAGACAGAGATTGCTATTTGCCTCCAGGCCACGGGACAGCCCGGGCTTTGTGCTTTCCTGTTTCCATTTCTCTTGGCTCCTGTCAGTGGCAGATTTACGAGAGCCTGCAAGAGACTGTCTTCTGAGGAGGTAGAGAACATCTTCCAAGCAGGTAAAGACCTTTGCATCACTTTTCCTTAGTTTGCAAGTGGCTGGTAACAGAAAGTCCAAGTGGGTGAGGTTGAACTGGCTTAAAACGGTGTCTCAGTGGTGGTGTGAAATGGAACTCTTTAATGGAGGGGTTGCCAAAGAGAAGGTACTGTTGGTTTGGGATGATGCCACCCTATCTGATGGTGAGTCTTTAAAATATTGCTCACTTGAGTTGTGGGGTATTGGCTCCAATCGGACAGGAAGAAAAGAGCACTGCAACAGATCTGACCATTAGCCAGTGGTACGGGAAATGGAGCGCTAAATGCCAACTGGAGATTAGGCAACTCTGTGCCACCGCTGGCAATTCAGCCAGGAATTGTCGTACAGAGAGTGTAAGTGACGCAAGCTGTTTTTCCTGGGCACCTGTATTCCCCTGGGCTGTGTCCTTTCCCTTGAGCAATGTAGATTTTTTTTTCCACATTGTATTTTGAATGCAGTGATTCTGACTGAAATAAAATTCGTGGAGAAAATGAATTATTTGATATCTTCTTGCTGCTGCCAAAAGAAATGTAAAAGAGTCTTTGATCTGGTGGCTTTTAAAAAGTGAGCTGGGCCAGTTACTGATACTTACTGACCTAAGTAGGTGATAAAGCGACTGTGTCGAAGTTTAATTAGTCTTGATCAAGACAAGTTTTTAAGATTTCGAACTAGTGGTCTTTTGAAGAAGTGAGGCTTCTAGTTGTCATTTATGCCACAACATGTCCTTTTATCATACTTCCTGTGTCTCCAGCAGGAACAGTTTTTATTTTAAAGAAAAAGAGAAATGGTTCATTTGATGGGGATTAGCACAGACAAGCTTACTAATATTTGAAGGCAATTTCTCTGCCTTACCTTTTTCCCAATTTCATATCCCACAGAGATTACCTCAGACTGCCGTTGTTAGTCACTGTTATTTATATAAAGATATGTAATGCATTTGTGCTTGAGGGGTCGTCTGTAACGAGGTATGCAATTTCAGACTGTAGAGACTGGCAGGAATTACTGTGAAGAATTGCTTTCCAGTGACAGCTTTATCCTGCCTGTAATATGTCATCGCGTGTGACTTTCAATTAATCACGCAGTAACAAAACATTGCGTCTGGCGACAATGGTGTGTCCATTAATATCGAGGGGTAAGACTCGGCTTTATGAACACAAATGCTGTCCCCTGCCCACTCGTGCACTTTAATCAGCAAGTCTCAGCCCAGAAGGAACATTTCTCTCTTCTCCTCTCCCCCATCATCCTCTATTGCGATCTATTAAGCTGCAATCCATAACGTCTCGTGTCTCTGTAATGGTCTGATGGCGTGTGGTGTTAAATGATTGCATGAATTTGACTTTGTCTCACTCTGCCTTGACCTTGGTGTCTTCAGTGGCTTCCCCTCCCTCGTTTTCAAATCGGGAGTGGGGAGTTGGAAGAGAAAATGGAAGAGTGACAGAATGGAAATATTACACAGGAGGTTTGATGTTGTCCTTTGAGGAGATGGGGGAGACGAGGTAAGAGAGGAACCATTACTGGGAGAGGAAAATGCAATGATTTGCAAATTTGCAGGAGAAAAGGTATGCTGTCGAGCATAACTGGCTCCACAGACTGAAGCCTGCCACGTGCAGGACCTCATTGGTAAGCAGAGTGGAAACCTTGCAGTAATTCTTCCTCTTGCTCATTCTGCCATTTATAATACGATTTCTAGGTAATATATCAATTTAAGTAAAATCCCCAGATCTCATTGTGTTTTACAGCTGTATCTATATCCTGAATGGAAACATAAAGAGGCACCTGGATGTTCTGTGCTTGGGCTGCAAAGACAGACATCCTGCTCCCAGCCAACTATGAATCCCTGTTATTCTATCCAGCCAAGTTCAGGAATAGATTCTCACTCCCCTGATAGCCTTAGTCTTTTTTTCAGTTGATTTATTTTGAGTTGGTATTTAGGTTTTACACCCTGTGCAACATAAATAGGAAGTCTGGTAGTAATTAGTGTCAAGGCTTTTCTTTTTTTGCTAAGAAACCTAATTTTTAAAAAGTGCTTGGCAGGGCAGTCTCAGAAGAATCTCCTGGGCATCCTCAGTGCTGGTTTACACCAGAGCATTGTCATGTTACATGCAACGGAGGAGATTAATTGTCGTATCTCTCCCCGTGGCTTAATACTGTTCGTGAATTTGTGACACATTTGAGAGGTTGGCTTGAGAAGTGCACACCGGAAGAGGCATTTGGATTTTGACAATGGCGTGTTGGGTGCATTGCAGTACTTTCACTTTTTGTAAAGGAAAAGCAAAAGCCTTTGGGATTCTTAGCAGTAAAGAGGTTTGTAGCTCCTTGGGGAATTCTTCATGCTCTGGCTTGCTGAATCTCCCCATTGTCTCTGAATTATCAGCCAGACAATAAAAAAATAGTTAAGCAAGGGTTTATGTCAAACGTGGTTATTCTGGAGCAAATGCAGTAGTATACCAGCACCATAGAAAGTTCTTACTCCCTCTGGGCAAGGTGACTTCTGCCAGTTAGCAAGAGTATTGGTTTTGGTTCTTTAATTAAGTCTAACCCCATGTCCCCTGCTGTATGAGCAGTGGATGTGACAAGATGCTGAACTTGCTAAACTATATAAAATAAAAGCACCTGCCCTCACATGAACTTGAGGGCACTCAGTACTGCAGAAGGTGTTCTCTTTGGTGATCCCTGGCAGATACAAACCCAGCACAGCTTCGTAAAGCCATTTACTGCCAGGTGTGGGGCCGCATATTTGCATCAGGCTTTTCCATCAGGTGAAGGCTGTTAGTGCATGTGTTAGGATCCAAGCACACACAGGGGAGACCTCCAAGAAGGAGGGTTTGTAATCAATTTCTCATTCCCAAATTATTTTTCCAGGGTCCCCACAGTATGGTGTTTGAGTAACAGAATAATTTCTTAGCTATTAAGTGCCTGAAAATCAGCAGTAATTAACTTAGCACAAATTCTTCTCTTCCTCTCCCTCCTCTTTGCTCAAAAAAACAAACAAACCCCCTTCTCAGCAGAGGAAATGCAAATGGAAGCAGTCTCTTCTGCCTTGGTGCAGTCATGTACAGATTACATCTTTTTCCCCCTTTCAATTCTGTGAATAACATAATTGCTTTGTTATCCCTCAGGGGATTTGTAATATTAACATTGGTTAATGACATTAATTCAAGATTTTACCATTAATAAAATGGCATTGCTTAAAATTAAGCATTACATTTCAATTAGTAGTCCATCAAAGACTTTAATAGTCTGGAGCATTAAAGTGATATTTTTTTAAATTTCTTATTAATTTTTTATTGTATCATGCTAATTTCCAAAGAGTGATTGAAAGCCCAGCTGATCCAATGAATGACCCTATCTTCCATGTTTCTTGAAGGAACTTCTTTCTTTTATGACATTATGCAAAAAGGTCACATTTCCACAAAGCAGGAATCTGTTTCAGTCACCTCCTGAATTCATTATCATCCTTTTTACTTTTTAACATGAGGCACATGATATACAGGCACCCCAGGTGGACATGTTTAAATTAATCTAGTAATAATTGATTCAGAAGAGATTTGGAGGACAGAATTTGCATAAAAGCCATAATGAGAGCAAATCCTCCAAGGCCAGACTGAACAGCTAAGTCCCTGAATAACTTACATCTCCTAAACTAATTTGGTTATGTATGCAGGATGAAGGTGTGGGGGCTGGATCACCATGTGATTGGAATTCATTACAAATAATTCATCTTCTCTAGAAAGGCTGGCCTCAGAGTGTATTAAAATTATATCAGCTCCCAAATGCTTGCTCAGACCCTGCCTCCTGGAAGATGATGACAAGGTTTCAGTCTGAGAGATTGCTCAGAAGCATTTCTGAGGCAAAGAGCTGACACCCCACGGCTGGGGTGTCCTCTGGCAGGCTGGTGGGAAAATATTCAGATCCCCAGTTTTGGCTGGACATCTGACTGTCAAAAACATAAGTGTAGAGGAGGATCCCAGCTTTCACTCTCAGATATTTTTCCCTTCTATTCCAGAATGGAATTTCTTAGCTAAGTTGTAGATCATTGGATTTGCATTAAATCCTGGATCACCATGATGTCTTTGGGAATTTAGGGAGTCCCCTTACAGGATGGGGACTCTGTACTGTTTAGTTAAAGTAAATCTTCAGACAGAGAAAATTACAACCACAGTTCATTAAAAGAAAGCAGCCAAGGCATTTTTGAAGGTCAGCTGTCCGGCTTGACTTTGCCTTTGCCTAAATACTCTTTTTGAGAAAAGCTCTAAAAGGATGTTTCCGTGACCCAGCATAGCAATGCCGGTGTTCTGAGGCTGGCGAGTTTCAGTTAGCAGGTAACACAGTACCATGCTCCAGGTATCAGAGAAGTTGCATAGAATATGTGGATGGAGGGGGAAATTCAGCTCTGTCTTTTCAGAAACTGTTGATCACCATATATTTTTTGTGGGAAAATTGATGTCACTGTTGTTTTCAGCAGCTGAGGAATCAGTCCCATTTTGTTTATGCACAGCAGTCGGTAATAACACTTGTGAGCTGTGTATGTTCTGCACTGCTTCCCTTCAGTGCTGCCCTGCAGCCAGGAGGATCTGGGAAGAGTGGCCCTACTTTCCAGAATCCCAAGTCCAATGCAAGAGTCGGGGCAGACCAAAGCAGCCCTGCTGCTCCAATAAGGGAACAGTTAACAGAGCTCAACACGTACCTGCTGTTGCAAGAAGCATGAGAAAAGCTGAGCACAGCAGGAGAAAAAAGAGTCCGGCTGACAATTATTATTTTGTCTGTTCAGATTTGGGGCATATATAGGCTGGCTGAATGCTTTCTAGCCAAAGGTTTCCATATGATAAATGATGCTGTGCTGTGCTGAGAAGACAATGCAGCAAAACATATTCTTGTTTCCAAGCAGGCTGAAACTTGGAGTTGTGCTACAGGGATGCTTTATGCTTCTTCTCCTAGAGTTACAATTAAACCACGAGTATGTGTTATGTGGCACTGGGTAATCACAAATCTTTGACAAAACAAACAAGCTCTGGTTTTTCTCTCCTGCATAGCCAAGCATTAAAACAAAAAGATCTTCTCATCCTCTTTTTCCAGTGTAGCAGTGGAGGAAGGAGCTACTGGAAGGGATGAGTTGGGTTTGCAATGTGCAACAACTGCCTTTGACCCTGGCATGTGGGGCTGTGTCAGTGATGCAAGAGGATTTGTTGGATGGAGTAGAAGGGAGCGGTGGAGTAGAAGCTGGAGATAGTGCCAGAGGTTCTAAACAGGAAAAACAAGCCTCTGGGGAAGTCCAGCCCATATGCTGACCCTCAGGCAGGAGGTTTGTTGGTGTGAAGAGTTCATGGCTTGGTGTTTGTCTTCTGGTGACTTGAATTGTAGGATTGCTTCAGGTCAGAGGAGAATTAAGTGGTTTGGTTTTTTAAAAATTTCTTCTTTCTGTTGTTTCCCCAGCTCTGTGGACACAGGGGCACCACAGTGACTGCTACATCAGGATTACTTATCTGTGTGGCACAATCTGGAGACTGCACTTGTCCCCAGATCACTGTCACAGTGTTGAAGAGAGAAACTTCGTGAGTTACCAACCTGTATTAGGTCTAATATAATTTGGAACTATTGTCACTGACTTCCTTACTAAACATCCCATGGGATGTCTGCAATAGACACTATAATTAGAGTTGAATAAAAAAGTAGTGTCAGTAAAACAATGGTTAATACTCCAGTAAGTCAAAAATTCAAGAACATTTATGGTTTTCATGTTAAACTGTGAGACAAAAGACAACCCTGTACCAAAAGTGTTTCGAAAAGTCAGGAGGGATTTATTCCTCTTTCTGTCTCTGTCTAAAACTGGCTGCAGGTACTAGTGACTGAGTGACAAATGTGTGTCCTGCCTCAGTTTCCAGAGCTGTAGCATCACAGCTGCACTGGGGAGGTGTGTGAGCAGGAGCACCACATGTCTGGAAATCACTGCAAATAGAGGATCATCTCCAGACTGTCAGGCACAGGAGTGTGTCGGAATGGCAGTGGCTGTGCCGTGTGGGCTTGGGGACTGTGGCTCTGCTACTTCGCACATTTACAAACCAACTACATTGTGCAGGGGAGCAACTTGAGGAAAAGCTGCTGTGTTGGTGTTTCTGTAACAGCTACAGGCTTAAGGCATCAGTCTACAGGCTGAGCACCAAACCTCAAGCCAGAAAGAACTCTTGCAGCCAGGTGATGATTTGCAGTAAGCATGTTGCTGAATCTGCTGTACTTGTGTTACGTAGCTGATCTGCATGTAAACAGCATGTCTGGCACCCTGGGTTTACAGCCCCCATGCAGTGGACTCCAAATCATATGTTCAGTGAGAAAGGTGACTGCACTGCAAGGGGTGCTGCACCCTGTGCACACTCCCCTGCTGCGGGCAGGGCCCCTGGAATACTTATTCCTGCTGTTGCTGCTGTCCTATGAACCTTGGGGTGGCTCCTCTCTTGGGCTGTGTTACACTCTTCCTCTTTTTGATTGAGCATCCAGAGACTTTGACTGGGAGTCAGGAGCTCCTGATTGCAAACCTAGGCTCTGGTAAATGTTGGTCTGAACTGCAGTTGTGCTAAGTACCATAGCATACATTACATTCTGCTGTGGTGTTAGACTTTGCCTTCATCTCTGTGTTTCACAGATGGAACACATAAAAATAATTCCACAGCCAGTCCAGGTCCAGGAATTACCAAAAAATTTGGTAATTCTTTGACAAAACTTTGACATCTCTCAGAGAGGCCATTCTGTGAACAGTAAACAGAAGATATTTCCATCCCCCTGTAGAGGCACTTTTCTAGAAAACAGTGGCACCGTACCACCACGGACATAAATGAGTGTGAGCCTTCATTGCCAAATACAATCTTTGAATAAACAGAAGACTTCAGACTCCAAGGCACCTTTTCACAAGTGCTAAATTCATACCCCAAACAAATGCTAACAAAGCCTCTCATGTCTTTATATTAAGTGTGGCCAGTAAAAAAAAAAGATCTAGAGCTCTTTGGGGAGCCTCTCGAAGCACTTGGGGACACACTCAATGTGTGGTCAGGTTAGCACTACTCAAAAGCAAGTCTGACTGTCAGCAGAGCAGGTATTTATTTATGCCCACTGGATTTGGCAGAAACCCAGAGGCAGAGTATATTTTGTGCTGTTACACAGACTTTTATTGTTGAATCAGCTTTATTTAATGGAAGCTTTCTTTAACAGGGTCCTGTTCTGGAGGGCTTCCTCTACAGGTGAGGAAACAGTTCTGTTTCCAGGACCTTGTGGCAATGGACTGCACTACTAAGGCCAAGTGACCAAGTGGTGGCTGATGTCTTACTGAGAGTCTACACCAGTCCATAGAGAAGTGGTCTGACACCAACCAATTCATTTTGTATTAAACCATTATTAAGAGTTTTGTCTCTGTTACCTGTTCTGAATGAAAATATCCCATTGCACTTTGTGGGCTTGGATTGGGACCTTGACCAGTCATGGGTGGCTTTGATCAGCAATGAGAAGGAGCCCTAGAAATAAAGTGCCCCTAAGTGCACTGTCAGTCTTTTGTGGGATGTAGTCTTAAGAGCATCAAAGTATAGACTATTACTATTCAGCTCCACTACAGGCTTCACAAGCCATGAACCGAACAGTATATTGGAAAAACTGATTTCTCCCTTGCAAAGAGTTACCTGAATTATTTATACAGATCTAGATAACAGAAGGGTTTCAATAAATTGACCCGTGTTGAAAATCTTGGTTGTTTTATCCTTGATACAAAACCTACTATGATACTGCAAGTGGTGCCCTGCAGACTGTGTGAGGCAGGAGCTGTGAGAGGGGTCAGCGTGGAGCTCAAGCTTCTGTTCTGCCACAAGACAGCATATTGCCTGCACACACTTGTGATGCACCCTGCTGCTGAATTGCAGGGAGTTTTTGAAGATAACCCTTGGATTATATGTTTGAAAATGTGGGTTTGCCTTCCTGGGGTGTTGTGAGAGCGAGTTCAGTCTGAGACTCGTAGATGATGTTGCAGTTGAGGCTGGGGGAAGCCCTGAACAAAGTGGGTACACAGGAGCCTCGTGACAACCAGAGCAAGAGCTGTGGCATCGTGAAATCCAAAGTGAGCTCACCGATTCTTCAGAAGACTGTAGGGCGATTTAATTAAAGCAAAACAAGATCTCATCACAGATTCTCATCTCAGCCATAGTTTGACCATTTCCATAGATTTGCCTCACAAGTAAATAAATGAGAAGAGTTCAGTATCCCCAAGTCCAGTCCAACAGTGCATATGAGATTTGACCTCTGGACATGCAAGTGCGGCGTGCCATGTTTTGGCTGTAAGACAGATCCGTGTCCCCAGCGTGGGCACAGCTGAGGGCTGAGTATGTGGATGTGGCCGGGGCAGAGGGAAAAACTGTGCTTTTTCTTCGATAGTGTGGAATGGCCCTTGGAGCCCGTTGGGTGGGATGGATTCCAGCTGGAGAGGGAGAGAAGGGCAAGGAGCATCAGATGAATAAAGGACCATAGTTTTGTTGGCCTTGGAGCTCTGTTTTCTAGGGCAGAGCTGCCTGTGCCAGCCTGTCATAGCCACATTTCTGAGCTGTCTTGCTTTACAATGTTTATATTTATTTCACTTACTCTTCCAGTACTTTTTTGAATACTTTAATGTCCACATCTTTCCATTGCTCTTCTTCCCTCCACTATCCCAGTCTAATAAAACCATAACTGTGGCAATCACAAAAGATCCTGAACAGAGGAATTAAAGCTTTTGCAGGAGGTTCCTTTTTTAGTCTTTTTTAAAGGCATCTCTTTCCTTTAAAATGAAAGATGAAGCATTTTCTTTTATCCTTTAACTTTACTGTCACATTTTATTAAGTCAAAAATGATAGTTACAGTCAGAGAAAAGCAGGATATGAATTCCTGGTACAGCCATTTTTAAAGTGTGCTTTGTTTTAAAGCCCTGAAGATTGATTGAAGGTATTTTTCTTTTAGACGCGAAGCTTTAGTCAAAAGGGGCCTGATCTGAGTTACCCTCTGTAAATCAGGATTAGTTCCTGTGAAATCAATGGAGTTGCAATGATACAATACAGGGTGAGTTGGAAAAGACTCATGCCCTGACAATGAATAAGGGAGGGACTGTGGGCGATCCCCTGAACGCTGCCCTTGTGTGGGGGTGAAGCCAGAAGGCCAAGCAGAATTACACCCTGTCCCTCTTGGGCTACCATGGAATGTTGTGGCTGAGAGATGGGCAGGCACAATGGGTTTGTGCTGACACGGGCACTGAGGTCGCAAATCTCAGCTTTGGACAGGCCCTGAGCGTGCAGACCTCCTGCCTTTCCCAGATGGAGCAGCTCTTGCCCATGCCCTGCCACCGCTACAACAGTCAGGGAGGCCCATGAGCTGAGAAAGCCTGATTTATGAGACAAGAGGATGGTGGCAGAAGTGGTGCTCTACAAAATACCTCTCTGTGGAGCAAATTTCACCAAATCCAGTGCAGCCTGAATTTACTGACCTTTTTCTGTCAGAGGGCTGTAGGGATTCACTGCGTGGAGTAGAAAAGGGGAGAAAGATGCCCCATCACTGGCCCTTGGGGCTGTGCAGAGGCTCAGAGGACAGGCTTTCATGAGGGACAAGACAGATAAACCTGGACAGATAATATTTTTGGACATTTTTGCCTTTTTTGAACATGTCTGCATTGGGCCGGGGAGAGGAATAGCTAAGGTGGTAAAGATGCATCAAGATGAGCAACTAAAGAATTGAAATGATATGTCCTGTCTGAGATTTCAGTTCAGCCAGGGATTTGAGCTCTTGTCTCTCGTCTGCAGTGAAAACTTGACAGCTGATTTCTTGAGCCCTAAGCCATTCTGAGCAGAGAGTCTAATAAGAACAGCTCTTTTTATAACATTTAACTGTATCTAAATGGCTTAAGGCCAGGCAAGTTCCAGCACTGCAAAGCACCACTAGTCTGGGCTGTGCTTGGGATGTGCAGCGTTGTAGCAGTGTGGAAGGGGACTGGCCCTAAACACTGGTCATACTCCAGGCTTCACAGTGAAAATCTGCAGCTTGGGCAAAATTGGAGGCTTGGATTTGGCCACCTCCCGTAAAATTAAAACATTTTATTTCATTAAAACACTTCATAACTGTGGGACTCTCCCAGGCAGTTACGAGCTTGCTCTTGGCACACAGCTGACCTGCGCTTGCACATGGCACTACTTCATATGAGGAGTGTGGGGTTCTTTTTGGAAATAAATTTGCAGCAGCTGGGAATTACAAAGTTAGAGTCTTAAAATATTGAGAACAAGTGAACAAGGCAGCCTGGGAAGAGACAGGTTGAAGGACTAAGATTTTTCAGTGTTATCCACTGTCTCAATATTGTTCAGCTCTAGGGCTCTGACTTCTGTTGCCCTTGATCAAGCTGGCATTTACCCACTGACTCTGACTCCAGTAGACACCAACTCAGGGCTGCACATGACACTGATTTTCCTCAACTTTCCAGCATGCAAGAACTCCACATGTTGGATGAATGCAATTGGATGTACGAGATGGGGAACATGGTGAAGGATACGAGTTTTTTATAATGTTTCTTTTTCACCTTGGTTTGGTCATTTATTACTTTTCACTTCAAGTTTGAAACCATTATTTTCATGCACACTTTGAATTTCCATATTACAATAAGGAAAAGAAGATGGAACTGTACCCCAAACACTGGTTAAGGCTGTCTAAGGAACGCTGAAGTCTCTTGGACTGTGGTAAAATCTCCCAGGGAAAGTGGCAGAAATCCAGATACTTGGCACATTTTACAACTAGTCCAGACAAAACACTAGTAAATGTACTCTGCTTTGGCACAGAATAGGCTGTGGGATGTTATGAGGCTTTCCTGTATGCAACTTTTTATCATTTCATGACCATAATGAGTGTGAAACTTGAATTTACTCGTCTGTTGATTGCACACCACAGAGGGCTGTAGAGGAGCACAGGACCCTATCATGTGTCTTTGTTTAAAGGTTTTTTTTTCACCAGCTTGAGATCATTGTTTGGATGATTAGTACATGAAAATGGCCATATTGGCTCAGACTGGAAGTCTGTCTAGTTTAGTACCTTCTTTCTAGGATTAGCCGGTAATGGCTGCACTGGGAGTAGTAGAGCATGCATGAAGTGAGATTTCCATGACTGTCTTTTCCAGTTTCCAGCAAGGATATCTGACAGTGAAAAAGTCCTTTTGCCTTTTGTGCATTTCCCACAACAACCATCTCCTGTCTAAGGAAAGTTTAGCTTTGACTTTAAGTGTATCCGAAAGCTATACAAAACGCATCTCCCTGGCCTTCACATCTCTGTGCTGTGCTTCATTTCTGGATCTTTACTGGAAAAAAAAGGATCATTTAAACCAATGGCTGAAAATATAATGTGAAGCTTCATCATCAGTAACTTTTATTACAGTGTGACTTGCACAACGTGTCCATCATGTGAGGTGCCACAGTACTCAGTGGTGTACGCCCTGCAGTATGCTTGCGCTTAATGACGAAACTCTGTGCTGGCCTTAGCTTCAAATGATTTCACATCTCTTCCTTCTGCCAGTCCCATTTTTTAATTTAACATTATATTTGCCGTGTTTTTAAAAACAGCCACCCTCCGTAGTAAAGTGCTGTAGAACCTCTTTTGGAGAGCTGGAAGGGAATTTAATATATCACTGCATAAAATCTGCATGTATATGGGGCTGGAAAAAATGTGAAATGCTGTAATGTCTCACTCACACGGGTTGGGAAACCAAGTCCCTAGAACTACCCTGAGCCCTGAATGCCAATGCTATTTTCATGTAGAGGTATGGAGCTGCTGCTGAGGGCATGCAGAATGGATGCACTGGCAACTCATCTTGTTGCATGTTTAAAATCACAGAGAAATACAGTTAAGAATAAAACATAGGATCCATTTCTCAAACCAGATGTCTCCCATTTCTGGTATAAGCAGTCCCTTATTGCTCTTGTGATGCACAAAGACCTTTACAAGCTTCTTCCAGCTCCTTCAGGTCACAATATTGTCCTCTATACTGGAGTTTGCTCTATGCCATGAGCCTGTCATGCATCAGTACCTCATGTTACCTGCCATCAGCCTGCCCATTTCAGGTCACTGAAAGTATTTTAGAGACTCCAAACAAAAATATAGAGGTATCAACAATGTTGACTGTTACACTAACTTTATGAAACACACCTGCAGGAATTGAAAATCTCATTATGTGTGAATTTAATCAGAATCAGCTTTATCACTAGATAAGATTTAAAGGTAGGAGACTCTGTTTGTCTGAAAACATGTGTTTGCAATAATTGAGCAAAGTTACATAGGAAAATATAATACGCACATCAGTAAGATTAAATTTGGCAATGCAGATTTTCTTAAGCTGCAGCATCATCTTGGGGAGCTTGTGGCATGGGCTAATTAATCCTCCATCCTCTGCCTCAGGCCTGGTAGGCCTTGGGGAGTTTTTAGAGCCGACGCCTTTTCCTGGTCTTAAAATTAAGAGAGCTGAACACAGTTAAGAGGGAAAAAGGGTTTTACCTCAGTATTTATTTAAGGATCCTCAGGTGCACCGAAATGCACATTGAAATGCACCCTGAAATCCCACTGAAGAAATGGCCACCCACGATGTGATGAGTATACAATTATATGCCTTGCAAAAATTAGCATCTATCAAAGGTTCCCCAATGAGGGACTCAAGCGAGACTCCTCCTCCAAGGAACCTTCCCCCTGGCTGGGCCTGTCTTTGTTTTACAGAATGTGTTCTGGAGAGGACCTTGGTTTCTGGGGTTTTTAGAATGTTTGTTCTCTTGGCTTAACAGAATACTGGGTCTAAGGGAAGTTATCAAACTTAAAGAATTATAACTATGTAGGCTAAAAGCACTAAGAATACATAAAAGTGATGTAAAAGAGTTTATAAAAGGAGTATAAAAGAAAAAGCAGAAATCATCATGGCATCAGAGCTGTGCCTTTACTGCTACTGTTGTTAAAAATGCACATGTAGAAGAGGCATGACTTTCCTCTCTCCTCACCTGAGAGTGAATGCTCGTCTTCTTTAGCTGTGCCTCAGCTCTTGTGACAGGAAACTATAGCATCCCATAATAATGAAGGCAATCAACTCACTTCTCACCATTTTCCCCTTTAAATTATTCTAATTTTTATGTTACCTCAATTAGCACTTTCCTGGCAAGACCTTTATACTGGCTTGTTTTGTTTCAAGATGTTTAAAGCAGCAGTGGTCAAATGTATAAATCCTGTGTTAGAACAGTGTTAATTGCATATGTGTTTTCATGGTGACTGATGTTGGCCTTTCCTTAGCAATCTTTTGAATTTAGCATGGAATTAACCATGGACACGTTATGAAACTGAGGAGGGAAGTGTCCACACTGGGGGACACATGTACACCTGGAATATTTGAAATTTCATGTTGTCACTGCCAGCCACTGCACACCAGGTGCTTTATAAGACTCACACCCCAAGGGTACACAGAGATAGATATTTAGGGAGCTGTGCACGTCCCTTCTTTGTGATTGTAAATTGGGGTGTTTGGGGTTTTTTTGTTTGGTTTTTTGGGTGGTTTTGTTTTTGTTTTTGGTTTGGTTTGGTTTTTGATTTTTGGGGGTTTTGTGGTGCTGTTTGTGGAATATTACCTTATGTACTTAGCACAAGTGGGGTTGGGAGGAAAGGGGAACTCCACCCTTCCCTACCCATGTTACAGGCTCTGGAAAAGCATTTGCCTTTCTGAAAGTGGAGCCTTTCTGAAAGTGGAATTATTTGTATTTCAGGTATCCTCCGTGGGCCTATCTTGGAAGCTAGACCTGCAGTCGCCCTTCAGTCATGATTGTTTCAAGATTAAAGGCCATTTCCCTGTCATTGCCAAGCCTTTTTCTTCTTGCTTTTCATCTCTCAGCATCACAGAATGTACCTGAATACACTGAAGCTGAACATCAGCAATGTGTTAGGAAAGAACACCCCACAATTGCTTTTGAAGGTAAGAGTTTCTATTCCTGTTTCAGATTCCAATAGGATGATCCATTTAGGTTTAGTCTGTGCTGTTTTTCCTTACAACTGTGATCCACAGGCCAGGGGAAGTGGCCTGACAAATCATTTTCCCTTTGATGCTTTACAGTGTTCTAATTTTGAGGTTTCATAGCAGTCAATTCAGGCAGTTTTGGGACTAATGGTGTAAGAATCTCCATTTTCTACTCTGCTACAGGCTCCCTGTAATCTTGTGCCATGCTGAAACTGTGTTTCAGTTTCCTTTTCTCTAACTGGATGCAGTAATGCCTCACCTGGCTTGCTGGAGCCAGACACTTAATAAGTGAAATGTGATAGAGAATTTGAACACACTTGAATGAAAGAGAAGTAAGTTGATTTAAAACTGCAGGGAGCGGCTGCCCTTTTGTTTGTAGCATTCCTAGTTTGGTTTGGTTTTGTTGTGTATTTGTCACCTGTGCTAGTAGTTTTTTCTGGCATTCATTTGGGCATTTAACTTGAATGTGAGAGGGGGCCTTTGTGTTGCAACAGCCAATTCTTTTACTGTTCTGTTGAACCGTGGGATTTCTCTTGTCCTTATCCCAGTCAGATTTTCTGTGAAGGTACATGTCATGTACTCCTCAATTGCTGTCTGGATAATCTGCCCACTTATCCACACAACAGGTAGATCTTTATATTGGTATCACTATTATTTGAAAATTCACTCCAGACTAGTGTGTTAAACTCAGTGTGCCAGCATCAGCAGCTGCTGAGTGTCCTTGCTAAAAATGGTTTCCTCCTAAATGTTGAAATATCGATTTTGGTTCCCATTTAAGGCTTTGCAATGCATCTCCAGTTACATTCTTTGCTAAAGGCAACTGAGTACCTTGCAATGTGTCTCTAGTTAGGTTCTTTGCTAAAGGCAATTTAGTTGTGGTTTTGTGACCTTTGAGATAGGGTTTCCAGGAAGAAAAGTAGTCAAAAGCTTCCTTGCTGACCTTTCAGAGTTCTTCTAGAGAGCTTTACTATTCTTCAGAGGAGGAAACTCTTGTCTCTTAATTTGGAAAGTTTAAGAGATTTCTTGTCTGTTTTCCATTATCCATGCCTTAAAGGTTTAAGCGGATTAAAATAAATTAGCAGAATCTTTAAGCCTACATGATATGGCATTGGCTCTAACCTTGCTCCAGTAAATAAACCTTGATTTTAATTGCTAAATAAACCTAACCATCTGTTTTAACTGGGGAGGGCCAAAAAGAGAAGCCCTTGCTGTTAAAACATGGTGAAATTCAGTTCAGTAGATAAAATACAATAATGAGAATGTTATAGGTACAGAAAAGAGAAAAAGTGTTGCTCTCTCAATTAACAAGGAGCACCAAACTTTGAGTTTACAGAAGATGTGTCTGTGCAATCCAGCACTGAGGTAAATCATTCTGCAGAGAATATTAAAAGCCCCAGTTCCTGAAGTTGGTGGGCATTTCTTGGCACTCAATATGAGTGCTGCTCTGCAGAATCTATGGCTGTGTAAACACACTCATAATCTGCCAGTTTGCTTTGTTTTAATCAGGCATGAATATTTCACGGGAAAAAAAATCTGTCCTCTCCTTTCACTGCTCTTGTTCCCTTCCTCTCTTCAGTGATAGAGGGTAGAAACTGGTGAGTTAATTAGAACCTGACAATTGTGCAAAAGAAAGATTGAAATCACAGATGCATCAAGAAAATGACCCAGATTATCATCTGAGTTTCTTAAACCCAAGTTAGATTCAGAGTTATTGTTTTTTCACAGCACCTGTTTCCTTGTGATTGTTCATGATACAGTTTAATCTTGTATTTTCTGCTGCAAAGCTCAGCTGGAAAATACACAGGAATTAAATTAAAGGCACCTTTTTTCCACTGCACATAGGTTTTAAGGTCTGGGGAAGAGGGCTCACGTGTCCAAAACCACATCTCTGTTCATAATCTGATTTCTCTTAAAGATGTACCCTGTTCAGATGCTGGCACACGCAGGTTTAGGCTGCAAGGGTAGACAAGTAGGGGAATCTAAATTTTATGTGGTGTTCCCAGGTTGCTCTGCAGATTTCTCTGCTTAACAGTGTGGCTCATGGGCTTTCTGTGGGTCAAATGCATCAACTCATGAATCACAACCTGGTACACGATGGGAGTGTGTAATGACCGAAAGAGTGACCCCAGCACAGCCCTTCTGATGCTCCTGCTGCCAGGGGAAAGGATTATGTTACACCAGTAATTTTCAGTGGATGGGCCATAGTAATAATAAGGCCTCTGACCATTCAGTCATACAGGGTCCATTCATTTACCTCCAGAATGAATAGGTTAACAAAACAGTTTATGTAATAAAGGAGTTGAATAGCTTCTTTTTCGCAACCTTGCTAACCAGGCTTCCCATCACCAGACAAATGGGATGCTACAGCATGTTTTGTGTTCTCTAGTCTTCAGTTCCCATTTTGCTTGTGCTCAGTCTCTTTTTAGTGTACTTTACCCCTAGATGATATTCTTAACATCCATTTGACTGGATAATATCCTTGTTGTAGAAGAATCCAAATAAAACTTCTTTCTGTCTACTTTTCCCTTATTTCCTGAGAAATTATGTATTTTCTACATTGTTCTTATTGTATCTCATCCACACTAGCCAACCATCTGTTTGAACTGGTATCTCTGCCTTGCTATGAGAGTGGGTAAGAAAGATAGAATCCAGTACGTGTCCTACTCATTTAAACAGAAAGGAGACTATGTATGCAAAATGCTTTTACTTTAGCTGTGTTCAGACCTGAATAAATGCCTGTTTCTTTACAGACTCCATTCCCCAAATTATTTGCGCCATTACTTGTGGCGTAGAGAAAATGGTCTAGACAAGTCAAGGGGCATAAATTCTGGTTCTAGATATACTTACTTTAAGTGCTAAAGATAACATTTGCACTGCCGGGAGAGATGTGGGCTGGGGAGGAGCCATGAGCTGAATGGTTTATCCTCGCAGCCTGCATGGGGATCCTGAGGGACACGACAGGAATTTTGTGCTGCTAACACCGTCCTGTGTGTTTACACAGTACCAGACTAACACAATGGTGCCCCAGTTTCCCTGGGGCTTATAAATGGTGCTCATTGCACAGTTCACCAGCAATAATAACGTACCCAGTTTGGGCTTTTCATAATTAGATTGTTCTCCTCTGTGCTTATAGGAAATCCAGTTAAAGTTTGATTTCCCTTGTTAGATCAATAAGAAAATGATCTTCTACTTCCCCGGAGGCTGTTTCTGGTGTCTTACTACCTATTTGACTGTTAGTGGGTAGCATTAAGGATCATTAAGGATCTTGCGTGCTTGTTTGTTTTTCAGTGAGTTAAGAATTTAGTAAAACAAGTCAAGTGTATTCTTAGTGCATCTCTTTTTATTTATACATGCATGTACACATGCATCCAAGTCCCATTTCACAAAACTGTTTGTCATCCCAGCACAGCTCCCCTGCGGTCCACTCTGGTAAGCCAAACACCAGAGAATTTGTTTCTAGTTCTTGTCAATCATGTTCGTATTTGTCGTCTTTTCTGTATGGATCCTACCGCCAGTAGATCAGTGCCTGCATTTGCAATTGGGCTGTGCCTGTGTCATAATGTCCTGGCTGCCAGCAGTATACTTCATTGTTGCACAGCTCTTTCTTGGACATAAAGCACCTTTGCTATTCCTTAAAGACATTTGGAGCTCCTTTCTAATGTGCCTCTTGGGAAAACTAGAAACATCTTCCATGCCAATACTATATAAGGTTTGTTATTTCAAGAGCCAGAGCCATGAGGGACATGCATTGATGTTTGTAATGGCTGCAGAGTGCTTAGCTTCATCTTGTTTACCAAGGAAGTGCTTAAAAGTTTGCAAACTCATCTGTGTTACATGAATCATTTGGAAATTCACAACTTCACTGGAAATGAGTTGTAGACAGGTTTCCAATTGCAGTTTCTACCATTATTTATTTCTCATTAATTTAATCCTTTAAATCAGTATGGTCAGGAAAAGTATGATAACTTCCTGGATTTTTCTCTGTTCTGTCTCTCAGGGCTTTTTCCCCTGGGTCATGGCAGTTAGGGTAAGCTGGAAGAACATAATTTGTCTCTGCTTTCATAATTGCAGCCTGTCTTCATAAAAACACCTCAGCTGATCCCATGCTGAGGCACAGGACAGAGGTGGACTTGGTTAAATAGCTTATATCTCAGATCTTCTCAGGACTGCAAATCTCAGCTTTGCAGACTGTATCATCACGGCTGGTGTGAGTTCTCAATGTGTGGCATTTGATCCATTGTCTAATCCTCAATCTCTCCTAGATGCAGACAAGTTGCTCTGTCTGTTGCCTCAGGTTTTCAAAATGATTTAGTTTGGGAGTGTTTAAATCTGGGGTTTACTTCAGACTGTCTGTAATTATTACCTCCTACCAGATAAATGTGATTCAGGTGGCTTGAATGTAGCTTGCTATATATTTTCTCAATATTTTATTTCTTTAAACAACATTTTATTGAAATGTGGCCAGCTTCAAACACTGAAACCTGTGGGGAGCAGCTAAATGTTTTCTTGTATTGAAAGCAAAAGCTATTTTAACTTTGTGGGCTGAAGGATAATAAGGTATGATTTATTTGTTGAGAAAGTTCTTGACATTTCACCAAACACCCCCACTATTGCTGAATTGGTCACTAATACATTATTCCCTTTACTGTATATTGATGGAAAAAAAAGCATATTAGCATTCATCAACTGCAAAGGCCAGCTGGGAAAGCCCATTAGGAAATTCTGGTCAAGATTTACACTTTCCTTGAGCAAGTGAGACTTTGACAATCCAAACCAAAATTTAGGTAATGAAGGATGAAAATTGTGGGGTGAAGTATTAGAGGTGTATGTATCTAATCATCAAAGGGAAGGCACAATACTTTATGGGAGAATTGTCTTCTAGCTCATAGCCTTGCTGCCCTTGGTTCCCCATACAGGGAGTCCAAACATTAACTAATGATGGAGTTTTGACTGGAAACTGGTGGTGTCCTGTGGGGGATTCGGAATATTTTACCTTCAGTGCATTTCAGTATGGATTTTGTTTCCATTAAGCAAGCCTTAATGGAAGAGTTTAATTTTCTTTTTAATCTTGAAAAATAGAACTGTGGCAAATGAAATGAGAACTTTCTTCTTTAGATTTGATTTAGAATTTGTTTGAAAATTATGACTGATAAAGCCATAAATATACAGTAGTAGTAGTAGCAGTAATTGCTCTCAGGCAAAACTTCTGAAAATTACACCCAACCACTCTCAATATATTTTTCATTCCATAATAATTATAACAGTAATGATGCTAGTTCTTTGAGACTTCTTCATTAATGGCGTCCAAGGCACTTCACAAATAATTGCAATGAGATTTGACTGAAAAAGTTACTCAGTGTGCTTTTTCTTGGGACCTCAGGAAGAAAAGTAGAAGAATGTCCTCCATTCACAAAATGTTTTAAACAAGCAGGAGAGAAAGGGAAGACTTTGCAGTGAAGCTTCAGGAAGCAAAGTGATCAAGTAACATACATACTGGAGTGAGGGAAGGTAAAACTCTAAAGATGTGCAATAGCTCAAGTGAAGGAGCAGCCCTTGACCATGAGTGGTGGTGCTGATGAAAGGGAGGCATCCTCAGCAGCAGGAGGTAGACTCACAGCGTGGAGGAACAGGTACTCAGGTCACCAGTGTATTATGCATGGACCAAGGCCATTAAAAACTCATCTCAGCAACGGAGTAGATAATTGATATTTTCCAGAGGTACCACTGGTGTAACTGGGGCTAATGGCAGCATGTGCATGGTCTTGTCTTTAGCACAGTGGTTGGATCTAGGACACAGAGATGGGCAGCCTTTTTTTTGGATCTTGGGCACACATCAGAGAAAGGGAATAGAGTGGAAATCTAAAGTGAAGTGCTTATCTTCTCTTTCTGTGGTTCAGTGCAAACAAAGACATCCCTTGGAGAGACCTCATTTTCGATTTCAAATCTTACTTAATATAGTTCCCTAACTGAACAAGTTTGTGATACAGCAGTGGTACAGCAGACCTCATTTATTTAGCACATCTGCTTCTGATGAGTGTTAACATACCATATTCTCCTAGAACCTTCTATTCAAGGATGAGATTATGCTTTGATAAAGTTCACTTTAGTACTAGCAATCTCATAAGAAGTATTCTTGTTTTATCATACAGGGTTCACCCTGGAAAGCCCACAAACAGTCTCAGCTCAGTCAGGTTCTGAATATATACTTTCCTTGAAGTCAGTGGGGTTGTTTATTATTAGCCAGTTCCCATTTTAAAAACACTGATCCTTATGAGAATAGCCTACTTTCAAAACTCTTTCAGGAATTTACAGCCTGTGCTCTCATTTGTTGCTGTAACTGCCTCATGGTGGGAGCTTTGTCTGCAGAACACAGGAGTCCTCGTAAGCCTGGCAGCTACACAGCACAAACTGTGCATGAAACTGGGCATCTCCAGTTCAGTCTTTGGTTAGCCAGCAAAGAGGATCAACTTCTGCTTCAGATGTTCATCACAATCAGACACTTTTGCTTCTGTGGCAGATCTGGTTACCTGCAGGAAAAATTCAAGCAGAGTTTAGCCCTGCTTTCTCTGCCTTCTCCTACCTTCTCACTAGTGAAAACAGTTGTCCTGAATATTGCACCACCTCTGCGGGCACAAGTGGCTGATCTAGACATGTAACTGTAAGGACAGTGAAAAAAATTTGCCTCCAGATGTGGAGGAGGCAGACTGAAGGATCTCTGAATGATGACAAAGGGGTGTTGGTTTTTTTCCCCATCAGACTGCAGTGGTTGTAGGAGCCAGGATGCAGCTTGCTTTCCTGTCTGAAAAGAGGGATTATACTGATCAGAATGTCATAGGAAGCTGCAAGTGATGCATGAGCACTCACTTTATCTTTCTCAGTGAGGGAGATTGCGTGACAGCTGCGGGGCTTGTCTCAGTAAACAATGGATCACAATACTTGAACACTGTGCAGGATCCTCAGGAGAGCAAGATGTCTCTGGGTTTGCTCACGGTGGGGCTGTGTGTGGCACTGGTTAGCCAAGTTTCACAAGCTGGGTGTGGGGCGCAGGGCTGTGCCCACATGACACCGTGCAGTGCTGTGTGGGGTTGCAGGCAGGGTTGTTGAGGAGGAGAGACAGTGTTAGGGTGGTGTTTGCCCCAGCTGACAGCCAGCCGAGGAACGCCAAATCCATTCTTTCCATAAAGTCCCGTGCTAGGTAGACACACACCTGTGGTCCTGTAAATCTCAGGCAGGGCAAACAGACACACTTATGTCTCGTGGACACACATCCATATCCACCACTCTTGCAGCACTGTGGCATCCCCTCTTGCTCTTTATTGGCCATAGCCAAGGAGGATCTGCAATGGTGTACTCAAGTCACCATCCCTGGAGGCATTTAAAAGAAGAGTAGCTTTGGCCTTAGGGATGTGGTTCAGTGGTGGACTTGGCAGTGCTGAGTTAATGGTTGGACTTGATGATCTTAGAGGTCTTTTCCAACCTTTTCCATGATTTTATGTTAGTTGGGGATTGAGGTCTTGGCGGGTCTGAGCTATAGGAACCATACTGAAGAGGGAAGAACTCTCAAGTTACAGGACTTCTTTCCCAATGCCCAGGCTGAGGCCTGGGGACTAACCAAGTGAAAGTCTCCTGGCTCCTGGAAGTCTCCTGGCTGTTCCCTGGGTCAGGTCTGTATGGAACGTCTGCCCTCTCTTCACCATGTGCAAGTAAGAACCCAGGTGAAACACAGATGGCTGAGACTGACCTCTCTGATGGAGCAGAACTGCTGAATACTGTAGAAATGTGCCAAATTGGGAATGTGAATTGCAGTCCTTCAACATCCTTCCTTGAGATAGCCCCAGGACAACTTACCAGCACCCTGTCCTATACTGGAAGTGAGCACTAGTTCATGCTTATTATTTAGTGTTTTCTTTATCTGGGATTGAATCCTTGTGTTCTTCCTCATATATTGGTGTGTTCTGCCAGCTGCTCCATATTAATAATGAAAAAGTAAATAAACAAACAGTTATAATTGTACTTTAGCAAAAATTTGGGTTGGACTAAGTTCTTTTTTCTCCATATTGAAACAATTTAGCAACACTTGTTTTGAAGAAACAATTAAAATTTAGGAAACAAAGAGTCAAAATGCTTGGAATGCAGTAAGCAATACTTAGTGCCTCCTGTACATTGCATGCGTTACAGATAATTAAGCCTTCATGCACCAGCCAGTATCCCTAAACCCATTTAACAATTGGAAGTACTGAGACATTAAATAGTTTCATGATTGGCTCAAGACAGAGGACTCCTGTGTCAGTGCTATTGGGCTCTTGGGACCATGCCTACATCTCCAGCTGTCATTTCTCTTTTGGGGTGGAAGAAGCTCAGCAAGATCAGTTCAGAGAGGAGCTGTAGGCATTAAGGGAAGAGGCACAAAATCATCCAGATCTTTAAATGTTACTATGTTTATTGTTACTCCTATGGCTCTGTGGAGGCAAGACCTGGAGTCTTTGCTTTGGGTTTTTTTTCCTTCAGGATGGTAAAGAGCAGAGCCTTTTCTTCTGTCCTGTTCTATTCCTTGGCAGCTGAGAGATAGGACTATTCATTCTTTAACAAGACCAAGAGAAGAAGTCTTATTACTAAAAGAAAAAGTCTTATTCTTTTGTCCTGTAGTCATCTGCTATCCACATATTCTGGGACAGTTTGGATAGGGACATTAGCAACTCTTGTTTCTTGGATCTCATGGAAAAGGAATGGCTCACTGCAAGCTGCTATCACAGTGACTCACAGGCCACTCATGGGTTAGTTCATTGTTCTTTCATCTGAGAAGGGGCTTTGTAGTTGGTCAAGACAGGAAAAATTGTTTGAGTGGGCAGGAAATGAGGTAGAAATATGGCTGGAAGGTGAAGACTGCTAGGAAAGAAAGCAAGAGTGGGAGGAGAGGTGAATATGGGGTCAGAAGGATAAACTGAATGAAACCATGAAACTGAGACAGCTGGAAGAACATCTGACTTGGGTTTAGGTACTGAGGGGAGAGAGGAGGAAACTGCTGGTTTGACCCGTTTTGTAGGAGGGCATGTATTCTGTCAACAACCCTCTAAGTCCTCAGAACTGTGAGTGGAGATCAGAGATTTGAGAAGACAATGGCACTGGAAATTGAAGCAGTTGGGATGAGGACATACTTGATGTACAATTAAAGATTTCAATGGATCAGGTTAAAGAAAGAAAGAATACCAGTAACGAGGTGGAGGTGGTGATGGGAAGACAAGACAGCAGGGTGATACGTATGTGTAGGAGGACTTCTGGGGTAAAGCCAGACTGAGATTTTTGGCCTCATAAGTAAAGTTGAGCTCTGAGTGCTGACACATTTGTTTGCTCAGCTCTGCCTGTGCAGCAAAAGATTTCTCCCTCCCTTGATAAATTTGCTAAATTGTGGAGTGGATTTGCATTGCAGAGGCTACTCTTAAAACTCAGCACGGGGTGAGAGTAAAAGTTAATGTCCAAAGTCTATTGCACTAACCTGTGGTGTGACCTACAACTGAGAGCTAAAATTTAAAATGAAGCTGATATTAAAATATGATTCATTGTCAGTCCAATAAAGATAATGCTGTAATTTCACTGTAACTTCTATGCATTCTTGGAAATGTCCACACTTGCAGCATTTGAAAAGACAGGTGATAGCATGGCTGGGTAGTCATTAGCCTTCTCAGCTTTGGTTACAGCCTTATTTGCCTTGTCTCTGATGGGTCTGGTCTGGGGCCCACACAGAATCGAAACTGTGGCCTCAGTCTCAGCAGGCAACTGTCTACTTCATGGAAAATGCTCTGAATACTGAGGATAATTGAAGCAGAGGATGGTCTGAGATGGTAGGGCTGATTGTGAAAAGGGGACATTTCATCAGTCTATACCAAGAAGAGAGCCTGAGGCCTTTCTTTATTTTACAAAATTATTTGCATCTCTTGGTCATGGTTCAAATCCAACACTGAGAGTCCTCCAGGCTAGTGGGTGGTCTGATGTGGGGGAGATAATATGGAGGTGGGCTGCGGGCTGTGGGATGTGCCTGCAGAAGCACAAAGGAGCACATGGCAGCACAAAGGAGCACATGGTGGCTCAGAGAGGTTGGTCTCTGCAGACCCTGGGGGGAGGAGCCTGCCGGGAGCTGACAGGCGGGTCACTCAATGCAGAGACATTCACAGGGTGTGCTGCTGACATGGCAGCGTGTGATAGGGCGTGTAAGTGTATAAAACCAGCTTGTTCAGTGAATAAAGAGCATTTGGTCTCCCTGCTGGATTGGGTCTGTGTTTCAGTCACCTACAGTCTGAAATAAAACTGAGTGGCTGAGTACTTGCAAACTGGAGTATCTGCCAGTCACTATATATAATCTGCCCTGTGCCACGGCTGAAGCAAACCAAAAGAGGAGGATATTGTACAAGTTACAGAAGTCATGGCTGTCATCTGGGCCTTGCCAGGAGTGCTGCAATACTCACACACAGTAATTAAGCATGTCCTAGTAAGCTGAGTTAAGAGAACTTAGAAGAGACCCTGCTGAGGCAGTAAGAGAAGCACTCAATGTGTGTTCAAGTTAGCACTGCACAAAAGTAGGTCCGAGTATCTGCAGAACATTGTACTTCTTTATTGCCATTGAGTCTGACAGGTCCAAAGTGCTGTGTATGCTCTACTTCATTGCAGAAACTTTTACTCTGAAATCAGCCCATTTTACAGGAGCCTTACGTAAGGTATGGGATTCAGGTTATCTTTTCTGGAAGGGGGACCCCCTGAATTTATCTCTCTTAAGGTCTTTTTATGATCTCTTTGAAGCTTTCTTGTGCAGTCCTAGGATAGGAACATGGTCAGTCTGTGCATGTGGGTATACCCTCATTTTACACAAAGAATCCGTGGTCCTGTTCAGTTTAGTTTCTTTTGCTTCAAATAGGAAATCCTTGCTGAGAATGATTTTGCAAGAGCTGCTCTTGAATAGCTGTGGGTAGCCATACACCATGCACCTACAATGGCTTTGCAATTTCAAAGCATAGGCATTTAACCTCTCTGCTCTTGTGTGATGTGTGCTGGAAGCTGTTACAGCCTGCTGGGGATGGGAGCAACAAGTGGGCTTAAGTAAGATGAGGCAGTAAATGCTGTCCTTCAGACAGGGAAGCCTCAGCTCAGTGTTTACATATTTCTTTCCTCCAAAACACACAGAGTAAGGGTGCGGTGGGGAGCAGTTGATTTTGAGGAGATGAAGACTCAAGTATTACCAGGTTTACCATATCTTTAGAAGCTGATCTAAAACCCATCAAGCTCAGTGGAAAACCACCAGTGATTTGAAGAGCTTCTGGATCAGGCCCTTAAACCCAGCTCCTGCAATTTGGCTTGCTGTCGTTTGTGCAGCTGAGTAATCCTGGCCCCAGCCCTGTGCTCTCAGGAAGTCAGAGCAGAGCAGCGTGCTGGAGGCTGCAGGGACCACCCTCTGAAATGGCAGAGGGCCTCTTTTCACCTTGTCTTAGGCTTGCATAATAGCTGAGCACAGCTGTGCCTGCAAACTTACATTTCCTTCAAAGCCCTGTCTCCTTTGCAGCTGGATACCTGAACCACCTCGAGCTGTAGAGGCACTTGCGGAGCTTTAGAGGTTGTGAATCAGATTTCTGGAGATGGATGGTGCTGGAAACTATTAAACTTTCGTTCATTGGTTTTCATGTGGAGGAAGTGAGAGCATGGATCTTTAACCCCCTGGAAATGATTAGAGACGAGAAGCACAAAGGAGGCCTTGATGAACATTTTGCCCCTAAGCCATGTGGTTCTTACTTTTCCGTCTCCTGCTGCTGACATGCAAAGCCAGAGCCTTGGTTTTTAATTTTTCATACTGTTTTTAAACAGATACTTTTGCAAATGTAAACATGCCCCAGCATTGAAGGTTTCCAGCCAAATTAAAGAGTCAGCACTGGAAAAATCAGCCTTCAGAAGAAGGTCAAATATAAGCAGTCTCTGGAGTTCATTGGGTCCATATGTGTAAACTTCAGGTAATTTGGAGTAGACCCTAGGGCAGCACTTACCTTGAAGTGCTGAGTTAGTTTCAGAGTGAAGCCAAAAATGTTTTAGGGATGCCTGTGGTCTGAGCAGTAAATTTGAATATGTTGAATGAAAAAAGACCCATGTCCTGATTCTTGGTTGTAGTTGCATTCCCTCTTAACAGGAAGGAAGAAGTTTGGGAAGGAAAATGTGCCATTTGGCATTAATTCCAACAACTTGCATTTATACATTCTTATCTGGGACCATGCTGGGTTTAATAATCTCCAACTACATGCCTACAAAAGCTTAATTTTGCTATGAGGATGCATGCCTTTCAGCCTTTAATTTAATAACTGGGAAGGGTTTCTTTATAAGTTGTACCACCTGCAGTACTAATAGAAATAAAGACACTGCCTGTTACTTCTTGGGCTTGATTGACATTTGAGCCAACTTGGAAAGATTCAAGCAAACTACTGCCTTTAATTTTTTAAAAATTATTTTTATCTGTAGTTTGTCAGAGCTTGCCATTAAAAAGGAGCACTGATGAGTGTATCTCTCTGAAGTGAGGAGCTTTTGCTTAGAGCAGCAGATGAAGAAATATTCTTCCTGCCACTGCACTCTAATAGTGGGTTAGTTAGTAGGAAAGAGTCAGTAGAAGAGGAGGTAAAATGACAAGAGAAACTGTGGCCTAAAAGCAGGATCCTTAAAAGGTATCATCATTATATAGCAATCCTCTAATCCTACCCCCATCACCAACAGAAATGCCAGAAGATCTGCAGCATGTCAGCCAGCTAACCTGCCTGAAAGGTGTTATTGTTGCTAGTTCTGCTGCTTGGCTCAGAAATGTCTCTGCAGCTAAAGAGCTACGGGAAAAGAAGTCAGAGCCCCATTAGTTCGGAGAATGCCAGAGGTGAAACTGCAGTGCCTCCCTGGTGCTAGTACATCATTAAGGGTCCCAGAGGAGTGTAGGAGGTGGAGATGCTTGAAGGTTAGAGGAGTTATTCCTTAACTCATGCCTTTTCGTTGAAGAGCAGAGGAGGTACACGTGTTGTGTGTGGTTACACAGTGTGACAGGAATGCTGAGAAGGGCTGAAACCCTCCAGCTCCCAGCAGCAGAGTTTTTATTATTGTGAGGATGGAGGTCTCACTGTTGGAGGGGCCCTGGCAGTGTCTGGTTAGGCAGGGAATGGGGCCAGGCCAGATGGTGTCCAGCACCATGGTCAGGGACCCTAGGAGCTGTTATGAAACATGGTGGTGTTCAAGGCAGAGGCAGAAGCTCCATGGCAACGTCCTGCTTTGGAAAGAGAGGCAGGCCATGCAGACTTCAGGGACTTTTTATATGTGTTTTCTTAAGGTTTCGATAACTAAAGGGTTTGATTAAGGTTCATCCATCCCTGGAGTGAGAAAGGGCTTGAAATTGCTCAACAAGCATCCCTACGTCAAAGGTTTTAAACCGTTGCACATCTGTAATCCTGTGAAGCATGCCAGGACACCACAGGCCTTAGTGAGATCCCTCATCAGCATTGTCCTCTCGCCCCTGTGGAAAAGGAAACTAATGCCTGCAACAAAGCGTTTGAACCTGACTGCCTTCAGTGAGACTTCTCAGTTTGTCATTGGGGATATAAAATGACAGTGGAACATGTTTTTTCAGAGCTCTTTTGAACTGGTCTGAACGACATCATTATTGTTAGGAGTCATCAGGTCATTGGCCCATGTATTGGTATCCTGTTGGCATGAGAACAGAGGATATTACCTTCCATGCTGAGCCTCCTGGACCTTCAACAACCAGTCCTTAAATGAGGCAGGGCTACTCGTCAACAGGTCACAGAGGGATTACAGTCATACTGATTTGGTCTCATCTGTGCCTTGTCCCCTGAGATATTTGGTATTCTCCATGTATTTTACAGCCAAAGTAGTTAACAGAATGAATTCTCAAGAGAAGTCCTCACAGTAAAGCTGGATGGCTTTCTGAAAGATACATTTGAATCTATTCCCAGTTATTTTGTGCAATAACGGTGTAAGGTGAGAGGTTGAAATTCTGTGACCTCTAATATACACAAGGTCAAAGTTGGTAGTGGTATTCAAAGATGGGATGCTGCAAATGCCTTAGTGTCGTGCCTGAGAGTACCCTAAAAATAGTAATTCGCCTTTTTTTTAAAAAAAACAGATATATTTTTTATTACAAAAGGACTACCTGCCCTAGATTGCTCAGTTGATGTTGTGTGAACAGATGTAGCTTCTGGAAGAGCTTTGTCTCTCCAAGCAAAGCATAGCCAAATCTACTGCTTTGCACTTAACCTGTGTGATTGCATTTTGGACACTTGCCTAGATGGGCAAAGCCAAGCCAGTTGATAAACCCAGTCTCAAGCCTGTGCAATTGCTCAGCCACAAAGATGCTGCGATGACACCCAACATCCTACCGTCTAAAAATGGAGGAAGGATTTAGCTGATAGGATCTGAGATGCTAGGTAAAGTGAAACCTAGAAGGGAACCTACGACCTGAAAGAGAAGGCAAAATCTGTCACTGAAGCAGCCAGGTCTTGAGTGCAGATCACCAGTACTCCAGCTTGGTTCTTCATCAGTTGGCATGACCTTCTCCTTCTGGCAGGCAGCAGTTTCCCTTTGATTAGCACAGAAGGCAAGGCTGGGGAAGTGTTATGGCAGGCAGCCTCATCCCTCTACACCACTTAATCCTGACTCTGAAGGTATTTCCTCAGTTTTAACAGAAGTAAAATTGAGCTGCTGTTGTCTCTGAAACCAATGCTGACACTCCATTGTGGATATGAAAATAATTGCTGAGACAATTTATGTGTTTATGTGTGGGGTTTTTTATACATTCTGTCAAGAATCAGAATAAATAGAAACCCTTTAAAGAGATTATTAATTAGCCTTCCCCTGACAGATAACTCAGCAGGAAATCCATTAGTGGATGTCCAGGTGAACTCACTGCTTCTGGAGCAGCTTTACTGTTTTCTGTTTTCTCATTTTCATTGCAGATCTGAAGCCCTGGGTGTCGAATTTCACCTATCCAGGTGTGCATGACTTTTCTCAGCTTGCACTGGATGCCAACAGGAACCAGCTCATTGTGGGAGCAAGGTAAAGATAATCTTTTAATTAGTCTAGGGTTGCTGCTCAAGCTCTTTCCCTTCAGGTTCTGGCTTCAGAGGAGAGTGTGTTTCCAGCTTATGTGGCCAGTTTCCCCCTCGAAAAGAAAGCTATAATTTATGTAGAGGGATTTAGACATCTAGTATAATTGCAAAGAAGAGAAAATTACTAGAATTAAAAGGAAAAAAAAAAAAAGATGCCATCAAAATGACTGGTTAATGAAGCAGAACGCTGGCATCTCACTCCGTATTGTGAATGTCAGAAGAGCTACAGTAAATCATTCTGCATCATCCCTCTGCCTGCACAGAATTTGACTTTATGGTTTGTTTGCCATGGCCAGACTTTCACTCAGAACCAGGTTTATCAACCCACCTTTGTGTAAGTGATACAGGCAGTGTGAATGGTTGCTTTCTTCTCTCTTGGAATCCTCTTCAGAACCTGTTTGCTTCATCTGGCTGATGTAGTCAGATCCTCACCCAATGTGTTTTGGTGCAACTCTTTCTTCTGGCCCATTGTATATAATTATCATCTATTTTCCTTTATTTTTAAACATTATTTTTATTTAGGATGTCATGAGAGGAGGGGGGAAACACATAAGATAAGTACAGGCAAGGTCTTACAAATTTAAAGCTATTTTGTAATGGGGAAAAGAGCTATGCTTCAGTGAAATAATATATGTCAGAAGTGGTTGAATCATGAGCCCCAACAGCAACTATTTTTTATTGCATAATAAACAGATAAGACAAGCCAAAAAAAAAAGACTAAGCATGGTCTAACAAATCAGTTAAAGTATAACATTTAGAATCAGATAACATTGTGATATCAGTTTCTGCTGTTAATGAAAACGGAGGAAGAGAGTCTTTCTTCCCAGTATACTCAGCAGTAGAGGACAGGGACATGAGGAGCAGAGGTGGAAGAACTCATGGTATAAGCAAGAGAAAAGAGCAAGATGTGTAGCAGAAGGAGAGTTTTATGCTTCACCGTAACAGCTGAAGTGTGATTTAATATATGTTCTCTGCCTGTATTTATGCAGTAAATAATAACACTTACCTTCCTGTAGCTGTTCAAATTGCCAGAGGCCCTCCTGCTTTTCATACAGAAACATTTTACTTTTCAAGCTGCGGCTTTACTTGTGCTGGGATCTTCACCCAGAAATGATTAATATTTATTACTTCAGAATGGCACTGCTTTGGGGATGGCTGTGAACAGTGCCTTCTGCCAGGCATTGCACAGGCACGGTGCTCTGAGGAATTTGTGATTTACATAATTGGGCTGAGTGGCAGTTTCCCCCACGCAGTCCCTCACCCCTGCTCAAACCCCGCAGCACATCCTGGAGGGACTCCCTGCCTCCCCAAGAGTTTGTACGAGTGTGGTTAGACAGGGGGTACAACATCATCATAAACAGGGGAGTGACAGCAAACCTGGCTTCCCAGCGGAGGTACACGATAATGCAGGGTGTTGCCTCATGAGGAAGCAGTGACAAGTATTTATAGAATTTGCTTGGAAAAGTCAGTTTTCATGAAGCACTACCCACCTGACTGGGAGATGGAAAGTTTCAGTGGTGCCACATGGCTGTGCTGAGCAGTTCAGGGTACAGTTAATAAAGATGTAATTTCCCAGGGTATTTTTTTGTTTTGGTTAGATACACATGCTTGGTGTGGAGAAAGTGGGGAGTGCTGAGCCCATTTCCTCTTCACCATCTCAACTCCACCCTGTGTGAGGTGACGGGGAGAGGTTGTTGAAAATGGGGTGTGGATAGGGTCGTCTGGGTGTGCTGAGCTCCTGGAGCTGTGCCTGAGAAATGGCAAGGGGAAGTAAAGCCTTTTCTGTTGCCTCCTTCCCTGATAAATCCACACCTTGTTCTGGACTATTTTTAGGGGTGATTTTTTGAGTCATTAGTTGCTCGTGCACCATCTGCTTGAATTTGCAAATGAAACAATACCTCAAAGAGATCGGAGCTGTCTCTATCCATCTCTGCAGGGTGTAATTTATGAAACCTAAATTTAAATGTTAACCATGTTTAAATGTGCTGCTGTAGATCATAGTAGTAGTAATGCCAGCTATTCTGGGTTTGTGGAAGGAGTTTGGGATCAGGGTGGCGTTTATAAGTACTCCCACTTCTCAATTTCCTGGTTAACATCATTCTCTTAGATGATAGCGTTATAAATTATTTCAGACTACTTCTCTCTGTCTCTATTTAAAAGCAGTATGACCTCACCACAGCATCTCTTTGGCTTAGTTCGTCCTGTGTTTCAAAGCTTCATAGAAAATACTTCCTAGAAAATCCGGGAGTTCACAAGGGTTTTTGGTTTCAGGAATTGGACACAGCGTGACTGAAACTGTAAGAGCTATTGAGGGCATGCCATGCAGACAGGGAGCTGGAATAACATGAGCCTCAGATTTTTAAGCTTTATCCTTATCTTAGAGCCCTCCTTAAATAACTGGTGCTGTCTGAGAGTAAACCAGAGGAGTTTGATAACTCCACTGCATCAAACACCTGCCAAGTTAAAATCCCAGAAAAAAAAGAATTAGTTTCAAAAGCCCACCACAGTTTCTAAGCAACGTATTTACTTGTCACATCATTTGTAAAATCCAAACACTTGCAAAAAAGGATATGAATAGTTTAGAACATTGTAAATCTACGCTACCCATATTATGAGTCACATTTCATTAAGTATAAAAACACACGTTTCAAAAATTCATAATCTTCATTTTGACTCACAGTTTGCTTGATTTGTTTTTGTTTTGGATATAGTGTTAGTGTTTCAATGTACTGCTTTTCTTTTGTGAATGACTGTTCGTTTTGAAATATTTGCTGCTTTTTTCAGCTCTTGAGCACAAGTGATCACTATTTGAACTTATTTTAATGGGAGGAAAAACAATAATCTAGACCTCATTATTAATGAGAAAAAAATTGAAAATATGATCACAGTGATTTCACCTCTCTGTTGGAGAAACAGTGCTCTGCTGTCTCACCTGTGCTGTAGGCAGGGTGCCCAGGCCCCAGAGAGGGTGAGTTTTTTGGAGGAGGGACATGGTATAGCTGTGACATTCCACCTCCTCAAGGAGCCTTACTCCTCGAGACTGTCTCCTTGCTGGCTGGGCACAGACAGAAGCCAGTAAAGAAGTGATGATATGAAAGACCTTGCTTGGAGGCGGGCCAAAAATCATGCTTCACAAGAGCTCCCTGGCGAGGACAACATAAAAGGTGTAAAGGAGGGTGGCTGAGACACCGTATGACAATCTGGCACAACAGCAAGCTGAAGGGAAACAGCTTGGACAACAGGAGGATGGCACCCAAACAAATCACTGCACAGAGAGTGGCTGGGAAGTCCTAAAGCAAACATTTGACTTTTCCCAGAAGGAAACTACGGGGGTGTCAGCTCGGGGTGGTAGCCTGATGGGGCTGCGGATGTGAGAGGCACGGCTACGAGGGTCAGCCATTCACAGTGAGTGGAGGTATTACTGAGGAAAACCAGCCAGAAAGCGTCATGGCCAGAAGCCCTCACGGTTCTGCCTGCCAAGAGGGCTGCCAGCTCCATCAGGAGATGGGAAAAGATTGTCCCCCATGGCTGTTGCATGGGGAAGTGCAGCTCAGGAGCCCTAGTCACAACTGGCTCTTACCAACAAGAGCCCAGAGGTGGAGAGTAGGGAGCAAAAGCTGCATCAAGGGACTCAGAACTGGCAAGTAAAGTGCACGCCATTATGGACTGCCAGACTTCTCTGCAATAAATGTAAAACTGCTGAGCTGCTGCTGATGCAGGTCTTGATGCTTGACAGAGGTGATTTTCGTACCTGATTTAGAGCTGATCTGAATGTGCCTGTTACCGCCAAGTAGATGGGTGCAAGGGAGGAGATACCGCAGAATCATAGAAAGGCTTGGGTTGGTAGGGACCTTAAAGATCATCTCGTTCCAATCCTCCCACCACTAGATCAGGTTTCTCAGGGCCCCACTAAATCTGGCCTTGAACACTTCCAGGGATGGGGCACCAATATGGTTAGTCTGGGGAGCAGGGAAGGTGCTGTGTGAATTTTCAAGGGCTGTTTTAAGGAAAGCACAGGAGCCTAGGCACACGCCTTTCTGACTATTATGCTTCTGGCTGTATAAGCATTAAAAAAGCTCTGGATCATGCAGGCTTAAGAGCTGAAGGCTGAATAGAATGACTGATGTCCCAAAAGATTTCCTTCAAGTTGCAGCTTGCAGAAATGTGGCAAATTGTAAATATATTCTAGGACCCTCAACCAGCAGGTTTGGCACCCTGAGTTTATTGAAAGTCTCTGGTGTATGATAGATTAGTCTGTCAGGCACCAGGTTACATGCAGATTTGTGGCTGAACATAGGCTCTTTCCTGCCTGTTTGGCAGAAAGCTCCAGAGCGCTGCAGTAAAATGCTCAAAACCTGTGCTTGTCAGAAAATATCACTCTTACCCTTGGGCACCTTCAGTGCTGTCCACATCTGGATTGCCACTAAACCCTGAAGAGAATAAGTCTCCATAGATAATGTTGTCTAGGCAAAAAGCATTTTGCAAACCAGGAAAGTCAGTGGTAGCAGTTGGGTCAGGGTAGTTCCACAGATCCACAGAGTATAAAATCTGTAAGCAGTACTTTCTGTTGCTAAATGACCAGGGCCCCTCACCAACATTTATTCTCACAGGACTTCGGTAAGGCAAGAAAGCACTAGTAATTTCACACTATAGATGGGAATCCAAGGCCCAGAAGGATTAAGAGCCACCCTGCCCTGTGAAAAGGCTGTGATGTTGAGTCATATGAATATATTGCATATCTGAAAAGTAGTAGAGTACTGTGCCTAACACAGCTACTCCTGCAGTGAGACTGCACTTTCTGAAGATACCAGTCAAGGTATCAGTCAAGCCTCAGTCTGCACTTGACTAATGTGGACATAGCCAAAGCTCTTCTCTGGGCTCAGAAAATCCATGGCAGAGGTGTAATTTAGACCCTTGCTCTTGTATTTCCCCCTGGTATTTTAATCACTTGCTCTCAGCCTTGCTTCTCCAAAGAAGATGCAAACTGTTCATGAAAGCCTCTGAGTCCCACGCACTTAAACTGGAGCAGTGGGGCTTCAGCATGGAGAGAAAAGTCAAGTCTCATATGGCACAGAGAGACAAACATGCAAACAGGTTAGCACTGGGCACAACAACATGGGTATAGCCTACAGTTACATAGTCCACAGCTTGTCCTGAAACAGCCAGGAGTGGTGTGCCATTTGTCCCTGTTAGCATCTGAGTACAAGATTTTTCTCAATACTTTTCTGAAAAAAAATGGACTGAACCATTTCTGGTGGCTTGCGTTATTTTTGCGGAGTCCTATGCCAGCTTTACCACCTGCTAAGTCACACTGGGCTGAGAAATTACCTTGCCAGCTGAGGTATTAATGAGGACGTGAGCAAGCAAAGAGCATGATAATGTTTTTGATTATATTCAGATCATAGGTGGGCAGCTGAAAGCAGTAGTGCAGAGAAATGGAGAGAAACAAATGCCTTCCTTTCTCACTGTGATTTGTCCTATCAGACAAAAGAATGCTCTAATTAAAGTTACGTCCTTGTATCATAGACTGGAGAGGGGCAGATAACATGGTGATGTGAGGGGAAAAAAAAAACCCAGTCAGTCTCTGAAATTAACAGAAACTTTCAAAGGACCATGATGTTTTTAAAGAAATTGTCTGACCTGTGAGGTAAAGAATGTGGTGAAGGTGAGAAAGCTGTGATTAGACACTGCAGCTAGTTAAATCCATAATTGGGGTGCGCAGTTTCTTTACAAAGGGAACAAAAGTGTGACTTGAAGTGCAGGTTTTAACCTCTCTGGTTGAGCCTGGGATAGTTCAAAGGGAGATTTTCCTCTCTGATACTCTGCCAGGTGAGGTCAGCTCAACCCTTGTATAAAGTGTGGAGGGTGAAGCCTCACTGGGGTGTCTGTTCTTTACCTATAGGTTTTGCTTTCCTCTGCTGGTCTGCAACCACTGTGAATTCAGCATACCCTAAATCTGTGCTGTCCCTGACTTATACCTCTTAGGGAGGAGGGCAAAAGGTATGGAAAGGATGAAGGACAGTTTCTGTAATTATGGGATTCTGGGAGGTTTACAGCCTGGCCCAGATTTTGTTCAAAGTGTAATTTTTCTTTCCTTAGTTAAAATTTGTGCATTTTCTCAAGCAAAGAACATGAATTTTAGTTAACTATGAATAAATCAATCAAATAAAAGGCTATACTGCAAAACTGTCAGGTTGTTGGGATGGACCAATGTGCAGAAGAAGCTGCAGCTGTAGGAGGGCAAAGGAGCAGTTTTGCACGTTAATGTTGTACATTGAGAAGAGGGTGAGGCAGTGGCAGTCCCTGGTCTGTCATCTTTGTCGGCAGGGAAAACAGCTGGTCCTTCAAATCACCTGCAAGGCAGCACCATCCACCTCTCTGCGAGTGACCTCGGTGATGTTGTGGGGTCTGAGCACTTCCACAGCCAGTGCCTGCACAGCCAGTGCTGTGTGAAAGGCAATCTTGGTGCAGCACAGGCTGATAGGAAGCATCTTTACACAGCAAATTGCAGGCCTCACTAGAAAAATATCTCATATTCCAGATAAAATGAAAATTGGTGATATCCTATCACGAAAGCAGCCACCCATGAGAGGCTCAGTTGCTTCAGTAACACACCGAGAATAATTAAGTTTGAAGATTATATTTTTGAGAGTGTGATGGGTGCAAACACAAGGTCAGGATACTTTGGCAAAAGCCTTGGAGACTTGGACATAATGTGTTTTACAGCATCGCAGAATGGAGCTGCAGAGCAGTTTTCCTCTGCATTACTGAAAATACTTTCTCTTGCTCTGGTTAAGGTAGTGATATGTCAGTTTTATATGGCAGGGCTCACCACAGTGGTTTGCATATCACTTTATATCCAGATGTTTAGGTGCTAAGCCTACTGCTCTGTGCCACTGCAGAGGCATAAAAACCCAGCAAAGAGAAGGGATTGTTGGGCAATAACTTAATCTCACCAGCCAACTCTATCAGTATTTACATACAAGTCATGTTGAATTCATCCAGAGTTTGAGGAAAGCCTGACAGAACTGAGGATGTTTATCAGCCTAAGTAGGCAGGTGGGGAGGCTGCCAGGTAAGATTTGAACAATAATCAGTGCATCAGAAGAAGAGGACTTTTACATTGTGACTTACTGAAAGTGATGGGCAAATAGGAGAGCAAAGGTCCCTCATGTCTTGGGGCCATGTCAAGGTGCTGTAAGTGCTCTGTGGCTGCCAGCTGGATGACAGAGGAAGAGAGGAACTGTCAGCCACATGTCAAAAAAGACTTGAAGGTGGCATGTGGAATAATATGTGATGGTCTGAGAGATGGAGTCACTCTTCCAGGAAAATAAGAACAAACCTACACATGAGTTCTGAAAGTTTGGCTCAGTTTTCATCTCTGAGGTTTAAAAGAAACTCATCTAGTGAAAAAGAGGAAAGGAAATGTAACATAACAAAACAAAACAAAAAGAGGAAATTGACCCTCATTTTATAAATACATTCAAATAATATTACAAAAAAAATCCCAGTCCCCATTCTTTGAAGTGTCTCAGGAGCATAGAAATACTATCAATACCCCAAGGATGTGGAATCACTGTGCAGTGAGGCTTTGCCTCTCCTGTCCTGGGGAAAGAGGCAGGCCAGAGACATCAGAACCAGCTTGCTGTTCCTTTTGCCAGCTGATGGAAGAGAGGACAAGGCTTTCAGTCCAAAGGCCAATCCCCTTTCTGCTTCTCCCTTCCCCAGCAGTATCCATCCATCTAGATCTCTGCATTTTGGCACAGCCCAAGTGTGCCTCAGCTTTGCTGTTGTCCTCCCTGCTCTGCAGCTGTGTCTGCCTCTTTTGACTCTTCCTGGAGTTGGCCCTGAATATACAGCATCGAGAGGAGCAGATCTGTGCCACGCACTCTATGCCATTAAAGCTGATGGCAGTTCTCCTCCACTGAATGGAACATAGAGGAATTTCATCTTTGTTTCCACAGAGAAGTACCAACTGGGCTTCAGTGCAACACAGAAACAGTAGCTGAGCCCCTGGTGTAATTTGGAAGCTGTTTAATCAGAATGATATGCTGCCTGCATAAGGATCCTCTTCTAAGGGGATGTTTCTCTAGCTCTGGCTGAATTCATAACTGAGAAAAGTTGCATGGGGAAAAGCAATTCTTCATACAGAAACTGCATCATATTACTGTCTGCCATTTAGTATGGTTCTCTGTTGTACATTTATTGATTTTTGAGGAAGAATGATGTATTGGACAAGTTTTTCTTCGATAGAAACAAAATTACTGGTGAATAAAGATCCAGCTTTTAGGTGCTGGTTCTCCACCTTTTCTTCAGCAAGTGTTTGCTAGGCACTTCAAATGAACCACTGGAGTAACATTTGCAAATGGATTGTCACATCACACTCTGGACTAGGCATGTAATTAACTCCTTTTGAAAGCAAAGGCCAGAATCATCCTTCAGGAGCTGGATTTCTTAGTATGGTTGGCTAGTTCCGAAATGTGGATAACCATCTGAAAAGTTCAGCCACAGCTGGACCTGCGTAGAGACACTGTGCGTTAATGTAGCATGAGATTTGGTAGCCAAGAGCCCTGGGGTCTGATCTTGATTCCATCACTGACTTGCTGTGTACTTTGGAGAAGGTCATCTAACCTTTCTCTGGCTCATTTTCTCCATTAGTTTAAGGGGAGGAATGATACTAACCAGCTCCTAGGGAGCCGTGAAGCATGACTAAGCTGTGTTTGTCATGTAGTGTGGAAGTACAAAGTATATCTAAGGCCTCCAGGAGCACAGATAGGAAGAGCTGACAGGAGCTGCTGGCTCCTAGCCCAAGGCTCACCCCCAGCACGTGGCTTCCAGGAGTGCCAGAAGGGAGCATTAGTTGTCATATGCATAATTCTGTGTCTTGTTTCATATCACCCAAAGGACCCTGTTCTGTTAATTATTTTTCTTACTATCTACTCTGTGACAGTTGTGAGTCCGTCTTGCAGGCCTGGACCCTGACTGCAGCACAGTTCCCCCCTGAGGAGGGGAAGTGAGAAGGAGGTGCAGATCTCTTTTTCTTGGCACCCAGTTATAGGATGCGTTGGAATGGTTCAAAACTGTGACAAAGAAGGTTCTGACTGGATGTTAGGAAGCATTTCTCTACAGAAAGAGTGTTTTATTTTATTTTATTTTATTTTATTTTATTATTTTATTTTATTTTATTTTATTTTATTTTTTATTTACACAAGGAACCTCTTCCCAGAGCACCATGAGCCTATCTGAGGCTCCAGTACCTCACCCAGGCTGTGTTGGATGGACTGTAGCAGTGCAGTAATAGTTCCCAAAAGGGACAGTAACTCTTCACTCAGTTCTCGTCTACTTTCCCTGTCCTGGTTTTGGTTCAAATAGAGTTAATTTTCTTCTTTGTAGCTGGTACAGGGCTGTGTTTTGGATTCAGTATGAGAATAATGTTGATAAGACACTGATGTTTTAGTTGTTCCTAAGTAGTGCTTACGCTAAGTCAAGGATTTCCCAGTTTCCCACGCTCTGCCAGGGAGCAGATGCACAAGAAGCCAGGAGGGAGTGTGGCCAGGATAGCTGGTCTGAACTGGCCAGAGGGATATTCCATACCCTGGAACATCATGCTTGAGTATATTAACTGGGGGCAGTTGGCCAGGAGGGGCCAATTGCTGCAGGGGGATGGGCTGGGCATCGGGCAGGGGGGAGTGAGCAATTGCACAGTGCAGCACCTGTGTTTCGTGGGCTTTATTCCTTTTTCTCATTATTATTGTTGTTAGAACAACAACAACAACAACAATAGTAATAATTGACTTTGTTTCAATTATTAAATAGTACTTATCTCAGCCTGTGGGTTTTACCTTTTCCCAGTTCTCCTCCCAGTCCCACTGGGGAGGGTGGGGGTGAGCAAGTGGTTGCATGGTACTTAGTTGCTGGCTGGGGTTAAACCGCAACATTCTCTCAACGTGTATTTTTTCTGCATGATCAAACATTATTATCAGCTTCTCTTGGCTTTGTTTCTACTTGCAGAGTAATTGCCTAGAAAGAGAGGGGGCTTAGGAGAGCTTGCCTTGTAAGGACGGAGCAGGGAGCTTCTCATACCTACTACAAGGTGCAGGGAAGTAGCAACAAATGAGCAGGTGTAACATGTAGTGACAGAGACCAGCTGAGTTAAGGCAGTGTTGGTTTCTGTATGCATGTCCGAGTCCTGAGAGGTTCTGGTGGTGGTCAGCATGTGGGCTCTCACGGCTGCAAATTTGATAGCAGGGGTTATTCTGAAATATAGAGAGGTTTTCTTACTTCCTTGGTGTGTAAAGGGTTAGGAAATGTGAACAAGCCTCACTCATTTAAATAGCAAAAATAATCAGAAGCTAGGATAGCCTTTCATTTATACATGATCAGGCCGTCGACTGCAGGGATGTTTCTCCTGATCTACCACAGCAGAACTGCAAAGCTGCTCTCTCTTAATTAGGAGGAAGCACCTTTTAATCAGCCAGTACAGTGCTGACAGATGTGGTGGCTGAAAAGAGGCACTGAAAAGGAGGCTTGGATGAGTGACTGAAGCATGTTGCAGCCCTTGTAATTTCAGAGCTCCTAAGACGAAGAGTCGCTGTTATTATTCAAGCACTCCTGTTATGTGGCTTCCCAATGGAAAGGCTTAAATTTATCTTGTATCTCTGTTGCTCAGTGGCATCATAGCCAAAGTGCTCTGCCTTCAAAGTAAATTGCTTTAAGGCCAGGCAATGCGTGAACAAGTTCATGGGCACCATGTTACAAAGTTCTCCCAAGGTGCTATTGGTACATGAAGTAAATAAGCAGATTTGACTTGCAAATGTCATGGCAAACAGATTTAAGTGGGTATATTCTTCCACAACCTTTCCTGAAACACATCTCAGCTGCTCTCTTGCTGCTCTGGTATGTTTTGTGGTACCAGGCACAGTAAGCATTTAATCATTTTACACGCAGCCAAATACAAATTATGAAGCCAATTAACAAATACTTTCACTTACAGGATTTCTGCTACAGCTTGGCTCCGTTCATATGTGCACAGCATAGAGCTCCCAGTTCAAGAAAGTAACTCAACATCTACCCATGAGTGTAAATGACACTTCAGCACAGGTTTACATGCTGTTCCCCAGCACTGGGGGCAAGCTATTCTCCTATGTAGGGCATAAATTAATGGTCCAAGAGATCAGCTCCTGGTTGTACTTCAGATATGTTCTGTGATGTTGGCTAAATTGCTCAATCTGTCCTTCAAATTTAAATGAGAACAACGTATCTTTTTCTCTCTTCTGTATATATTCAGATGGCAAATTCTTTAAGCCTAGGTTTTATAGAGCAGGACAGTCTTTACAGCAGCTAACTTTGTATATCTGAGCTGGGGAATAATATCCCACTGCAATCAGAGGTGACAGAGAGAGGATCTGCCCTCAGGTTGTTTGAACAGGCATTGGCTGAGAATCAGTCTCCAGAGGAACCATCATCAACCCACTGTGTGTCTTAATACAACAAAACCACAGCCTTGCCTGAGACTGCAGGGCATTACTGTTTAACGTGGACGTTTTCAGAAAGGCACTGATGTTTATGAAAAATAAGGTTAGTCATAATAATAATTAGTAGTCTGAGGCATATTGTCATTTGTCCCAGAGTACTCAGAGAAGTGTAAGCACTTGCTCTGGAGATGGTGGAAATGCAGCCAAATCTGGGGTGAAACAAAGCTTGTGTTTAATACTGTGGTGTGACCTTTTAGGTCAGCAAGAAGGTTGTCTTATCCCTCCAAGCTTGTGCACCAGCTTTTTATACAGAAGAAGGAGGATATTCGACTATCCTGGCTGCACCAGGCAACTGCTCTTCTGGCCTAGCCTGGTGGGTTTAATTTAAGAGAGAAAGGAATTAACCAGCATTCACTTACAAGGGAAAAGGGGAGGAAAAAAAAAAGACAGAAAAAAAAGACCAAGAAGGTACCTCATGCATTCATGTGGAGATCTCAGAGTTCTTAAATACTTCTTAATCATACTCCTTCAGCTGCTCTAAATTATAGTTCAGCAAGGTATTAAACAGACATAACTTCAAACACAAGCAGAAAAAAGGACACATATGGGGCAATTCTAGCTACAATAAACCATGCCTGTCATTCAGAGACCTTGCTCATTCTTGGACTGAAATTGCAGTTAAAATGCAATTCATAAAAACGGCACTGTCTGATTCAGCAGATCTTTCCCTTTGGCGTTTACTCCTGGTATAGCTTTACAGAACAAGTATGGTTAAAAGAGCATGTTATTAATTAAGGGTTAGTCAGTTCTAGCTGGGCAGGTAACTGGAGTCGGGAGGTGTCTCTGATAGCCTGATTTGCCTACAGGTGTTTGCATTGCTGCTGGTAAGATGTCAGAAGGATCAAGCAAACAAAAAGAAACTGCCAGTGCCTGTACACACACCAGGTGAGGCAAGCTGATAAAAAATGTAGGGAAACCCTCCTTTCTGTAAGAAAGCCCCAAGGTCAGACTTAGAGAGCTAAGGTTAGTATGAAGCTTTTGGAAGATTGTTGTGCTATTCACATTAGCACTGTGTTCCTGCCTGGTTTAGGTCTCAGCCACCCGAGTGGCTTTGTCCAGGTGCTACACAGCAGTCACTGAGAGCACAGACTGGCTTTATTGAAATGGACACTATCCTTGTCTGCATCTGTTTTGGCTGAGTGCAATGAAAATTGTGTCCTTTGGATATGTCACTTTCATTAAAGATATTTTGGTTGAATTTGCTCTGCAGTGCTATCAGGGAAAAAAACCCCACTAATATTAAAACTTATTACCTAGTCAAACTGTCCAGCTTTTTGCAAGCCTAGAACAAAGAGCTGAAATCTGCATTAAAAGGCTTCCAAAATCAATGCATTTAAATAGCATGCTTAAAAACAAGAGAGAAACTTCAAGTCCCTAGTTATGAGAACTTTTTCCTGCAGGTATTGTAAGATTGGAGGCCTTCCCCAGGAGAAGGCTTATTCCATGATATCTCATGTCCCGGAGTCGCATTAATATTTTGATGTGAGTAGCTGTGTGGTGTTCTAAGGGAGCTGTCAGATCTATCACTGGATGAGAATTTATCTCCATTTTGAAATTTTAGCTGTGTGTGGCTTAGTGCTTCTGGTTTGCTGCATGCAACTCTATTCAAGTCTGATGCTGATGCTAAAGAGTTAATAACAAATTTTATTGGGAAAGTATGCAGCCCTTTGAGACAGAATAGGGTTTCAGACTGTACGAAAGAACTGCTGGATGTTCAGTGACAGGACTAGGAGAGAGGATGGAGATTTCCTCTGTGTGTGTGTGCCTCTGTATACTTCTCTGTGTACTTACAGAGGGTATAATAATCACTGACACATTTTCTTCAGATATTGCTAATGGGTTGCATTTTTCTCCAGGTAACCATCCCAGTACAGAACACAATGGTGCAAGTCAGAGCTATATCAGCTGAAGATTTGGTATCAGGAGTTGGCTTCCCAAGTTCCCCATCATCCTTGTCTCCATCCTTCTTTATTAACAGTCAGCAGCATTTGAGAGCTTTTGATTTATTTATAGAACTGGGACAAAGTACACAGGCAACTCTATGCTTACAACTTAGGTGATACACAAGTAATACATAACAGAAGGAGTAAAAATTGCTCAAGCCTTGTCGTGGTCATTGTGACCCAATGTGAATCTCTCACATGTCAAAGTTTGAATTACTTTCTTTGCTCAGGCAGAGTGTGCTGCTGTACTGACCCTAAAAAAGGCTTTTCAGAAGAATCCTTAGGACCTTTTCATCACTATAGGATCTTTCCTCTGGGTTAACTGACCTAGGACCGGAACTTGCGTTTTCACTAAGTGGGGGAATGTCTGTATAGTGGCACTCTAGAGCAGATGAAACTGTATCATCAAAACCGCACTTCCTACTATTTAAACAGAGCCACTTCCAGAAGCACAGTTCAATGTACCTTGTATGATATAAATGTGTCTTCTCTGGGACATTGTGGTGACAGTGATGTTGGAAAAGGATCGCAGCTCTTTAGACCTCCTGACAGATGGGATGCAAAAAAATGAAGTTAGATGTGGCCAAAAGCCTCAGGCACGCAATCCAGTCCATATGGCTTAATATGTCAGCTGATTCCTGATAACTGCATTGTCTTAGCAAGCAAAAATGTGAGATAAATCCTGTTAACTAAGCCTTACCTATAGACGTTTATGCAAATATGTGTTGCCTCCTATTTGTGATGGGATACGAACATTCAGAAGAAGGGTGACAGGAGCTCAGCTGGTATGTGGTATCTCATGCTACAGTGACTTCTGTCAGGAATTCCCTTGCTTTGCCTGTGAAGAGACGATGACAGGAGGACTGGGAATATCTTCAGTCACTGCCTTGATTTCCCTGCTGACTTTTTGTGCACAGAGATTCCACTGAGAAGTATCTGCTCTCTTCTCTTCCACGAAGTCCTGAATGGGAATTCCCACAAGGACAGGCTTGGGGGAGCATACTAGGAAGTCAGCTCTGCTCCAGCTGGCTTCTGTCCAATCCCAGTTTTCTCAGAATTCAGTGAAAAACATGACTGTAGCCCATACAGACTTCAACTAAAGCCTGCTGAGAGTTTGCAAATGGCCCTTTGTGGCTGGGATTTCATTGTGGTTCTTCATTATGGATTCTGGAATATTTAATACTAGGACCTGCTCAGAACTTTGTTACCAGGTTCACTGAGACACTGATGAACAAGTCAATGAACAGGCATATAACTGCTTTTGTATTCTGTGGAGAAGAGTCCAGGAAAACCTTTTGTTTGTAGACATGAATGACCAGAAACTATTACTTGCTTTAATAACTTTTCCCTTCCTTCCTTGGTAGCCTAATAGTTTGTAATTTTTCTGCTTGTTCATGCAGGAACTACCTCTTCAGACTTAGTCTACACAACGTTTCTCTAATTCAGGTACGTTCACTTTTTATTCTTTTATTTTATTTGACTTGTTAATGAAAGTTCTGTAATATTTGATGTACATTTTCAGAAGCCTATATAGTGTAAATTTGCCCAAAGTGGTGGAGCAGGGAGAAGACAAAGTCAGAACCAGATGCTTATTGCCACTCCAGCGATAATGCTGGGGGAAGGGTTCTGCTACACTTGCGCACTTGGATGGTGCATTCTGGTTTTGATTCTCGAGTATTTGGGTGGTAATGGCATCTGCCAAAAATATGGCATCTTAAGGAAGAAAGCCTGTAGTGTGACTGATACAGGCTTAAACACAACAATCAACAGAAACCCTTGGCTTTCTTTAGAGATGTCAGCAACATGCTGGAGAAGGTTTTACTATTCTCATCCATCCTCATTTTAGCCCTTGTAGGCCTTTGTGAACATGGATTGTTGAGGAGCTGTGTTTTGCTGAATGCATTACTAAAACCACGACTGGATTTGCAAGCATTTAAGAGGCAAAATGGGTTGAAAAATGTGTGTTACCATTGCCTTTACCAAGGCAAAGCAGCTGAAGTTTGAAAGGGCTTGCAAATATCCAGCAGTATTAGGACTTTACTCTCACTGCACTGAATCTGGAATTGAAGGATGCAGCAAAAATTGTTAATGGAAACACCAGCTGCTTATGTTTAAATAAATTAACACTTATGTTCAAGGATACTTACAATCTTCTCTAGTTTCTAGATCACCAAAGATGTATTCAGCACTTTTTCAGACAGGCTGAGAGGCCTTGCTCCTGTACCTGACCACACAAAGAAGCCATTAGAGCAGTATTGCCAGCCATTCTGATGTGCACAAGCCTTTTGCTGTTAGTAAGAGTTACAAGTATAGCTGGAGAGAAGAAAAGATGTTTAATGGTTGTAAAATGCATTGAATCTTCCTTTAAAAAGAAAACAAAGTCCGGAGTTACCAATGACAACAATAAAGAGTTAGAGAAGCTGCTGCTCCCATTTGGCAGTGCCTTCCCTTTGCAGAGCCATATTAGCATGGCTGGAAGGTTTCCAGCCAGCACACAGGAGAGGGAAGTCTCCGTAGTTATGAGAGGTGTCATACCTTCTGCAGTGCCTGTTATCACACTGCCTGACACAGCCTCTGGTGCTTGTCAGGGATCTCCTTCCATGAAACACAGTTGTGAATCTCGCTCATACACTTCTGAAGTCAGGCTTGGCTCGGGCCCTTTTCAGTGCAGCGAGTTCCTTTTCTACACGGCAAAACATGGGAAGTCTCCTTCTATGGCACTGGAGGCTGCTGTGGGATCTCCGGTTAACATAATGAGCTTAGTTCGCTCCTGCTTTCTGGGTGTATCCGGTTACTCTGCCAAGACTTTTTGCATGACAAAGAGAGCATGGAATTATGTTGACACACGTGTTGGGAATGATGGAAGTGATTGTTTCCCGACCTAATGGTTGCCTAAGTAGCTGCTTGGCTTGTCTCCATAAAGCTCATGATGCGGTTTAAAGGCACCACCTTCCCTTCGCTGTGCATCATTTTAAAGGTCAGATCAGAAAGATGAGACAAGAAGTGCAAGGAACTTGCATTTAGTTCTGTAGGGGTGAGAGTGCAGTTTAAGAAATAATCACAATGTTAATTTGCATTATTTTGTATCTCCTTTTTGCTTGCAAGTAAAACACAATGTGGATCTTGCCAGGCCTGAACTGGGATAGTTTTTCATCTTGAGATTGTATTCTGATTTATTTTTGCTCATGCAGCTTCACTGTCAACCTGCCAGTGGTGCTAAACCTGCTTCATGGTGCAGGTTTATGCTGACAGATACCTGCTGCCTTGCATTTGTACTCCCATGAGGTGAGGGCAGAAACATGAGGAGCATGGTCTATGGAGACAGCAGGATATGTTGGTTGTGGAACAAAGCCTGGCAGTGTGAGGAATGTACCCCTCTAAGCATGATTCAATGAAGTTTAAAGCTGGTTTTTCCTAAGTCTTCTCATGCTGTATCCTAAGGCTGCACTGTCCCTGTGGGAAAAAGGCATGCCACATAGTTTAGATAAGAAGTTACTGTCTTGGAATTGTAGTACTAGACTAAAAGACAAAATTTAATATTACATGGGCAAGTTACTGATTAAGAGCTGTGTAAAAAAGACAGCATTACCCTATAGAAGAATTTTGATTTCAGGGGTACGAAGGAAGAGAGGTCGATTTTGGGATGTGTCAGCTCTTGGGCCTCTTTACAATACGGGGTCAGTTCTTTTCCTTTCTTATCTCTCATCTGCTCTACCATGTGCTGATGTTTCCTCCTCACTTAGAATTTTCTGTTGGTTCTGCTGGGGTTGTTTCTCCAAGGCTGTAGCACTGATCTTTTACATGACAACTAGTGAGTGGAGTGGAGCAAAAACTGAAAAAGAACAAGCTCGTTTCCTGCTCCACAGAACCAAATGTCCCAACTTCTCAGAGATTTTTCCCCCTCCTCTCTTTGTTTCTGAAATGTGTTTCAGAAATTCCAGTTGGAACCTGCAAAGCTTTTCACCAAATGAGTTTTAGTTGCGTGAGAAGCTTTGGTGGTGGTTAATACTTTCGTGAAAAACATTTTTGGCTGAACTTCAATATCCCTAAGGAAGCTGAGGCCCAGGTATTTCGGGGATCATTTGTGATTTTGTCTACTTCTTTTTCTGGCTGAAATTGAAGCACTTTGTTAAAAAATTACCGAAAATCAGTATCTTGAGTTGGGGTATCCAAAAACACCTGTTAATGTTGAAAACTTTGGTATGTAGCACTCAAATTCTTGCAGCAGTCAAGAAGCACAGTTTTAAAATGGATACTCTTCCCTAAATCTTTAGCATCTCTTTTAAACAAAATCTCTGCAACATGTTTCATGTCCATCTTTAAATGATTGTCTTATATGCATTGTAAACTCTCATTATCAGACATTTTATAGAACTTTTTTTTAAATGATGTGCACTTGGAGAGCATGCTGTTTAATTTATGCATGGATCTGAAACAAGGTTAGCTCCTAATCTGCAGCTTTCATGGTGAGGCCATAGGAAAGTCAGTTTTATACTGGAGTTGGTAATTAATAGAGTAGGTGGAAGGGTCATTTTAAAAACATAAGCCTTTAAGCAAATTTTAAAAAGTGCACAATACTGATTGGGATTTCTTAGCAAGGAATGCTATTCTGGGGTGTGTGTTAAAAGCAGGCTGCTTGGCTGGCATTTCATAAATCACAGTACAGTGCCTACCCCCTGCTTACTGTGATTTTACCTGGATTCTCAGTTCTCAATTGAACTGAGTAGGAAATTATTTTTCCAACCTTTTTGAGATACAAAGATTTCCAACCTTTTTACTGAGATGAAAACAAGCCTCTTTGACATTTTCATAAAATCTGAAGGAGAATGAGATAGACACATGGTTAACTGGCATGCAAACACTCTGGGTCAAGTTATTTTCTGAAGCATCAAAAGAGAGCATTTACATGGGCATTTCTCTCATCTCAAACATTTGTCTTTGTTTGGAGCATCCTTTTTCCCCTTCCCCTTTCCCTTCTTCTTTCCCTTTCCTTTTCATTTCCTTTCCTCTTTCTTCTTTCCCTTTCCCTTCTCTCTGGATCTAAGGTGTCCTTCTGGACTCTCATCTGATAAGTGTAATAGAAAATGTTAGAATTTCATAAAATATTTTGGTTTCAATTGTTTCTTTTAATGGAACATCTCTTATAAAAAAAGTTTTTAAGCAGCCCTGTGAAGTTTGTGTGCTGATATGTCAGGTTAGTAGTATTTTAAGTATTTAAAATACTTCAAGAGTCTGTACTGTATTTTAACAGACTGTGAAAGAGTAAGTAAGTGCACCTATTGCAAAACTGTTTGGAAGACATAAATTATTTCACCTAAGAAAGAAAAAAAAATTGAGATCAAAATATGCTTTAATTGACAATTTAATATTTTTTTCCTAAAGACAAAAATTGAAGGGTGGATTAAGTGCAGAGAGAGAGTGTGTGAGTTCCCCAGTAGTCATAAACCTGAATCGGGAAGGATTTCCTGTGGAGTTCCACAGTACCACCCAGGTCTACAATTACAGATCTCCTGTTACCCACTGCAGAACACAAAAATGCTACAGAACTCATGACTTCATTTGCTTCTGAAATGTGGCTCCACATTTCTAAATAGGATCCCCTATATCGCATGGGCACTTTGGAGAGTGCTACCCAGTCACTAGGGCAAAACTTGATGAACTTCTCAGTCCCACTGAGGCATAAGACTTAAAACCAAGCCTAAAATAAGTTATCAACATACCGAGGCAGTATCCGCTCTTAAATCATGACCTGAACCTTACTGAAATAAATTTCTTTCTGCTGATATTGTTGGGGTTTTGGAATGAGCATTTTTGCAAACCTGAAACAGAGACAAAACATTTCCATAGTGTCCTGTAGCAGATGAACTGCAGCCACCTATCCAGAGAATCTCTGGTAAGGATGGTTTTACTCCAGTTTTTCTTCCCTCAATCTAAGAAGCAGCAACATCCCTGCTACAGAGATGAAGCTCCTAAACTGCACAGCTGCTCCTGAAGACACACTTCCCTCCCTGCTACTCCCTGAAGGGGTCTTTAACTCTGTGGCATAATCACTGGTAAATCAACAGCATGTATCAGCAAAGTGTAGTTAATAATAATAAAACTTGCCTATCAGTCCTTTATATGTCACATAGCAACAAACGGAACAGGTTTTGTCTTCCGCACTTTGAATCAAACTGAGCATTAAATGCATTATTTTCTACTTATTTAGAGCTCAGTAGTGCTGCACTTACATCTGCTCATGAGAGACATGCTCTGCAAGTGTATAGAAGTGTGAGGAGAGGTGGCAGAATTTAACTTGGTTTTTCTCTGTATAGTTGAATAACATGATAAACAAAATCAATGGGGAACAGGGAGCAGTATAGTTTACAGCACAAATTGTCACTCAAGTAATCTTTCCTGGTGAAAATACTTCACTGAGAAATGTTAAGGATTCACAATATGTTCATAAAGCCCTGGCTCATCAGAAAACTTGAAAATATTAGATAAATTTTACATCCCCAAGAATTGCTGGATAGGCACCAGATGGGACTTGGAGGGCCAAATTCGTACTGCTGGCTCTGCCCATGGATGCCTGAGGTAAAGTTAATCTGCCCAGTTTGTCTGCCTGGTGTTTGCTCACATGTGAGATGGGGCTGTAGCATTCCTTTATAAAGGTGCTGTGGGGTTTGCCAGTAAAAGAGAGGTCAAAGTATTGTATTTCACATTTCCTTGCAGAAGCATCCTTGAGCCAGAGCTGTTCCTATTTTTCAAAATAGCCTTTCAAAGCTCATGAGACAATTAGGCATTGATATGCAGCGCAAGCCCAGGGGTACTCAGAGGCTGGCCCAGCTTTGCTGAAGGTATTTATTTCTTCAATCTAGTTGGAATGTCAAGATTATCATCCAATTTTAAATCCAGTTTGGGAAGTAATTTTGGGAAAGAGGAAGAATACTTTGGCTATCTTTATGTACCATTGAGTTGCCTGACAGGAACTCTATTTTGAAATGTTCAGGAATAAGCTTCACTTTCCAGAAGCAGTTTATTATTTGTTTCTTGCAGATTCTCAGATACACGTTTGAATTATACAGCACATATTTCTAGATACAACGTTTATTTCTTTATTTTCAGGCCAATGCAGTTCCCTCATTTAAAAACATAATCAAAACCTCTACTAGAGCAGATGCAGTCTTTAATATGTGGCTCATAGCTGAGTTCAGGTTGTCACATATTTTATCAATATGAAACATTTTTTATTAACAGATTAACATATAAATCTATTCATAAATCACCTTCCAAAGCTGCACCTAAAACTTCTCACTCTCAGCCTAGAGGTTTAAAGCTATTCCATAATAAATCTTATATTGGCTGGAAAAACTTTCTGGTAAATTCAGCTATTTATTCTTATGGTTTCGGGTCCCCAAATAAAATCTACTCCCTGAATATTCCCTTCCTTAAAATGGTTGGTCAGGACCTAGATTGCAGCTTTCAGGTGCAAGTCTTCCTTCCAAGATTTATGTAAGAGAGGAATTTCAACATGGAGTGAGAGACGAAAATAATGCGCGTCTGACTGGAGGTGACCATATCTGAAGGCCACACCTCATCCTTCAAGGACACACTTCTCCAGCTCCTCACTGCAGGGAACTGTACTCTGTGATGGGCTCCAGCATCTGCTACTGGGAACCAAACTTCTGCTGATGTTACTCATCAGCTGAAATTCAGAGAGCAGAGAAAGCAAATCTCTTCTCACACTCCATAGTGTTGAGTGATTTCTGAACACAGCATCCCCTCTCTGTCTGACAAAACCCAGCTCATGAGTCCATTTATAACTAGCAAAGCTTTTAAACCCAGGTTTAGCTTTAAATAAATGTCAGTTTTCCTTTGAGAATTCTGAGTTAAGAACATACTGCATGCTCTAGTGAGTAAAAATGTTTCAATATGCACATTCATAGGCCTGCTAAACTGGCTAAGAGTGTATTGTCTAGTCATGTTCAATTTAATTGCTCTCTAAAGTGAGTATTTAGGCATGGGATAGGAACTTCTTTTATATATATATATATTTACATATCTATTTTTATATATGTACACATACACAGGAGGATCATATACATCAGGTATAGCACCCCTACAGAGGAGGTCCAGGAGCTGTACCTGTTTGGATTTGTACTTTAAGCAGGGCAGCCTTCTTGGAGTCAGTGAAGGCCATGGAGCTGATTTGCATCCAGAGGGGAACTACCCTGTTACGCTCACACAGTAAAGTGAGGTTTACATGATGAATGTCAGCTGTGGATTGCCAGCCTGCTTCCCTGGGTAATTTGTTAGTTGTCATTCCCTCCTTCCCTGCCTCACCTCACCTAAAAGCCAAAATTACTACAGGGGTTTTGGTCTTTGTCAGCAGACATTATGAGCAGGATTTAGAAACTGAGAATTTAATTAGCTGCTGAAGTCACTTACTGATAACAGTAGCATATTGGACTCTTTATTTGATAAAACCCTGTCAGGCATTTTATGTGTAGGGAATGAAGACTAATGCTCTTATTTCTTGCAACTTACAGTCAGGACCATTAGACATCCTTTAGAAAGGGAAGAGAAAAAAATGAAAAGCAAAAGAAAAATAAATTCCTTGGACTTCTCATTTTCTGTCACCAGTGCTGCTTCTTTATCAGTGCAAAATAGATTTTGGTTTGCATGTTTAGCCCTTTTTCTCTGTGGGCTGCTTCCCACTCCAGCAGCTCCTGGAGGCTCTGGGGGATCTCCATGTGCTTATGGCAGTCCCCTGCTCTGACATACTCACTCATCTATGGCTGCTGTCAACAAACCCAGCCCTGCAGATGTTCTGAGAGGCAAATCAGCCTCTTGTTGTAGGCAACACCTTACCTAAGCCAACATTTATACAAAATGAGATTTATATAAAAATATGCTATTTTAATTCTTATTACTTTAGGTACGTGGGATACTTTTGGACATGGGAGTGGTTTATTCGCTAGCTGTAAAGGCTGGCGTACCGCAAGGCACAGAAAGCAGTTCGGGATTGCTCCCGTCCCAGTCAAGGCTCGGTGACACGATCGGTAGCGAGGGCTCCGGCACAGGATGGGTTCAGTGCAGCGCCCTGACTGAGAGCAGTCGCTGTGGGAGCAGCGACCTGATGGCTTCCCCGCGGAGCACAGCCAGCTCCCGCTGCACCCTGTCCTGGGCAGGAGCGGCTGCCTCCCGCAGCCTCCCCAGCCCATGGATCTCGGCACAGTTCCTGCATCCTGCTGCGGCTGCCGCTGCCCAGCGCTGGGCGCTCAGTGAAGGGCTCCTCCTGCCTGGGTCACGGCGTCCTGACCCACCCCTGGCGTGGGAGCTGAGCCGCTCACGCCGGGAAGTCAGAAGTAAGAGGAGTCCTTGGGCATCTTACAAGATGAACAGTGGAGTACGTGGGCCAATTACTGCAAAAAAAAAAAAAAAA
>VXBT01003828.1:1426590-1458144 GCA_013400235.1 Oriolus oriolus
AAAAAAAAAAGGCAGCAGGTTGGCGCTTTTTAAAGACTGGGAATACAGAGGAATATCTACATTTGATTCTCAAAGCAGAGCTTAAGAGACATCTAAATGATTCATGTCCCTTGCACTGGCTCTCTGTACAGGATTAAGTTTGACCCTGTTAGCATCCAGTCATTTATAATGATAGCATTAAAAAAAAAAATCACCATTTATTGATTTGCATCTCTCAAGGGCCCACAAATGACCTCATAGTTCCTCTAAAACCAACTACTGAGCTCTTTGCAAAAAAGAAAAAAAATATTTTGTAGTAAACACATTTCATATTACTGTGTGTGGGGTTTTTTTCCCTAGGTAAATAATCCTACTTTTCTCTGTTAGTAACAGTTTAGCTGATGTGTGTTTTACAGCTTCTTTTAAGCGCAGCAGTTCTGAATGACTAATAGGAGGGGATTATTGGAGCTCTGGAGCAGTCACAGACATGGCCTGCACAGCTGTTACCAGACACCCAGAGCTGGGGAGCTGAGATGGGAACAGTTTGCTCATCACTCCCACAGGATATTGATCCTGTCTCAGCATGGCAGGTGCAGCTGAATCCCCAAATCCTTTGAAAGCTTCCATGAGCTTTGGCATCCAAGGTTTCACCTGCCTTCCCCAGGCTGAGCTCAAGGAGAGCACAACCCACACACTAAGGGGACAGATGGGTAAATGGGCACAACCTTGACTATGCCTGTGGCATCTCCAGCCACTCTGACTGGAGAAGGATGGGAAGTCTGCAGGCTCAGAAACCTTTCTTCAGGGCTGGAGGAGGAGCAGCAGCAAACCTACAGCTGAACAAGATCAGGCAATAGGTGCTGTGGGTTCCCTGCTAATGGGTGGGCAATGGGAAAGGAAGGGTGGGTTATACCACTGGAGGAGCGCGAGGGAATGTGGCTGTGGGGCATAAATGAGTTGCTGGGTGCCACTGCAGCTTGAGCAGTTAATAGGAACAATGATCTTAACTTACTCTACTGCCACTGAAATGCTTCTTTCATCTAGAAGTTACCACACCATGGTTGTAGCCATCTGTTACATTTTTATCAGTAAGGTGACCAAGTAGAGACTAAAGTATTCTGAGACTGGGGAGACCAAGTGTGGGGAGTCAGGGGAAGGGTATATGGAAGGAAAAATCACATATTTTTCTCCATTCTCTGTAAGGAGAGTTTGGATGGCATGGGCTGGCTGCTTCACTTACAGACAGCTGTGAGGAGGTAGGGTGGTTTCTAGCTGTCCCCAGTCTGAGCTTTCCTTCCTCTGCATCTGAAGCTGAGATAACGACACTTTGTCCTTTTGAAGTGCTCTGAAATATGTGGCTTTCTGTTTAAGGTCTAAATGTTATATGTGATTACAAGCACTTGTAAGTATAGGAAATTTGCCATAACTGTGAGCCTACAAAATTGCCATATTCTGATTCAAAGTAGATGTAGTATTAAGCAGTTGTTATCTTCACCTCTGCTTTTTAGGTAAGCAATTAGGCAATTCCACGTGTTTAAAATGGACCCCTTTTTCACTACTTGTTTTCTAAACATTTTGAATGAAAACCTTTGAATATAAAAATAGAGTAGTCAGGGTCTGCTAGGGGGAAAATGCTATACGAATGTATCCCTTCAGATAAAAATACTGAGAATGTGAATAAATCTGCAAATTCATGTAGAAAAGAGAACAGCTTGGAAGGAATGTGGGGGAGGGTTAATAAAAATATGTTTTTGTCAGAAACACTTTTCTGTCAAGAATTCTATACATTCTTTTAATTATTAATTATTTGCTTCAGACAGGAGACAAAGCAAGGTTTTGAGGTTTTAGAAAAAGAGTATTTTACTTCCCTGTAAGTATGGAAAAAGGGCTAACAGGGCTGCAGCCATTTGAATAGGCTGCAAGGTCACCCAGAGAGAAGTGATTTAAGCTTTATGAAGAATGTGGAAAAAAAAAATCTTAACTTAGCCTGGGATAATGAAGAGACAAACTGCAATTGCCTAAGAGGAGAGAATTTTGATAGATGGGGCAGAAAGGAATGATCAATGGTTCATAAATATAATAGTGGTAAACACAGTGACAGGGGAAAAAAATGTATGTGGCTAATATAATTGTTACAAATTTAGTAGCTTTTGCTGTGAGATCAGTTATTGAGGATTTAAGAACAAGAAAAAGATTTTTTTTTTCAATAGAAGATAAATGTGAAAGCTTTGAAAACCACCAGAAAGGAGTTAGATGGAAGAAGCACAAAGAAGTATGCTGCATTAATCCTGTTGTAGAAGTATTTTGTATTCTCTCAATTATAAGGCATATTCTCAAAACTTATTTGTGGAGTCTCTGACCTTCATAGAGGTCAAATGCAAATATGCTGGAGGGGAGGTGAGGGAAGAGCCAGGTGGAAGTGGGAATGTAAGGGTAGGACTCAAACTGAAGGAAATTGAAAAATAAATCCTGGGTTGGCAGGACAGTGCAGGCTGGAGAACAGAACAGAGGATCTGGGAGGAAGGAATAAAAGACACTGCACCAGAGCCATCTTTGCAGGAGAAGGAGCGAATACATTCCTTGTTGAGATGAAGCTTGGCAGAGCTTACTGCAGCATCAGGTGCTGACGTCTGGTGTTGGAAAAGAGGAGGCAGAAGCAAGGCAAACTGTGACAGACCAAGCAGGGAGTCTGAAGGCATCTGTTTCCCAGCCTTAGGAGGAAGGTGGGTGGATCGATGCTGTGCACAGTGGTCAGGTTCTGGCCACTGGCAGTGGCAGCAGGCAGGGGCTGTGTCCAGCTGGGCAGTGAGGGGCCAGTAGGGCTTAGAAACACTTGAATTTTTGGTGGTGGGACAGGAGTGGCAGAGAGCCATCTTCCCTAATGTTGCAGTCCAGTTTTGATTTAAATTGTAGTGCACTTCCAATAAACAATAGACTTGAGAAATATCATTTGGATTCTTCATAAATCAACCCCATTGCTTTTTTTCCCCCAAACTGACTCCTTGTTCCTCTCTGAGACAAGTATTTGATTTACACTCATCAAGTGCTGGACTCAACCACTGCTTATGCTGCTGGGGATGTAGTGGTATTTGAATTCTGAAGCTCTCAATATGAAGAAGTTGAAAGATTCAGGTCCTTTTTGGCTTGTCATTTCCCCACTGACCACTGAAAAGTATTGCTGCATCTGTGGATAACTGTAGCCTCCTCAGAGCCTTCCAGTGTATTTAGGACTGGATGGATGTTGGCTTCACACTTAATTGGAAATGCTGGGGAGAGGAGTTGGAGGCAGGATACAGGGAATTCCACACTTTGGGTTCTTCACTTTCTCTGTATTTAAGTGTTCCTTGCTGATGGAGCACAGATGGTCTTAGATTAAGGAAAATACATGCCAGAACTGCAGGCTAGGCTCAGACTGGGAGTTAAGCTTGACATGAAATAAGCAGAAGGCTGTAATTAGCTTATCAAGAGCATTAGGCACCTGGCGGAGGAAAGCAGAGATGTGATGCACAATGTAGCTACAGAACAATAAAAAATACTGAAATCTCTTTTGTAAAACATGGAGGACTTTTCATTGCTGACTTTCTCTTCCAGCCCAGCCTGGTAATTTCTGAAAGGTTCTACTTATTCTTGGTTATTAGTGATTTATCACAAATGGCGTTTTCTGACAGTTTGTGATGCTGAGCACCAAACCCCATAGAAGCCAGAGAGTCTAAAGGTCAAAACCTATGTCTGCTGCCAACAAACCTTCCTGGGAAGCTTACCCCACACTTGCCTGTGCACCATGTGTACTCCCTGATTGCAAATATCAGTCATCTCACTGGTCCCTCTTGTTCCTTCTGCCTGTTTTTTGCAGCCACGTGTTGTGTTTCACCTCAGCTCTAGGATTTAGGCTCACCGGGGCAGAATTGCCATTTAGTTTTCAACAGAAATGCCTAGCAGTATGCAGCTGAGTAGTCCATGTGCTTCATGTGCTTCTGCAGTAGATGTCAAAATCATAGTAGGAACAGGGTCTAGATCTTTTTTCTAGGTGTGCTAGAAAACAAATGGAAATTCAGACATACATCTGCTGAACTCAATAGGGAAAGTGCAAAGACTCCTTTTCAGCTGAAGGTTTAGAATTTTTTGGCCATATTACTGAAGCTCAAAAACTATTGCTTATATTGGGGAAGAGCAAGAGGGAGAGTCTGGTTTCACTTAAGTTCCTGTGGTACAGGCAGGCTCAGGCAGGATCTCTGTTTTCAGCCTGCCTTGCAAAACTTTCCCAGTCCCTCTGGCTTGCACAAGACTGGCCTTGGCTTATTAAAGTAGTCTCAAAGCTTTCATTTGGTCTCAATAATGCAGCTTTCGCTTAATTAAAGATTTCCAGTGCCTTTTTTTTCTTTGGTTGTACTACACTAAGCCTAAGTGCACAACCAGAAAAGAATGTTGATAGGATAAAATAAATCACATGCACATTTATTTGTTTAATTGTGCACTGCCCCCTTTTTTTTTCCAATCCAAGGCAAGACTCAAACCATGTTCAACCTCTTACACAATTTTAATGAGAATATATTGCAGTGTTTGTCATCTGAAAGAGTATTAGCACCCCCCAATGCAATAGATGTGATTTCCCTAAAGAAAAACAGGAGGCACAGAACAGTGAAAATGTCATCTTACTTCTTCATTAGTCTCTTTAATACTGCAGGAAGTGCTGATTTTGATTCCTGAATCTTAGCCTAATTGTTGTGAGAATCAGACCCAAATTGGACAGTTCCTCAAACTTACTTTAGCTGCTTCTCAAAGCAAACAAATAAATGCTGAACAAGTATATTCAATGGTGTAACCTGGAGAGGAATAAAAAATGCAAGCCTTCCCCACTTCAGAGAGCTGATAATACACAGAGTTTTCACATGTGCTTCAGTGATTACATTTGCAGTTTGAAGCATATATGGACAGATTGCTTTTCACAGCTGAACCCTTAATGCAGGTGCACAAAATTGTGCTCAGTTGACTGCGTAGGATTTGTCCATAAGCAGAGGGGGAGGGAATGCAAAAAATGTATAGTGGAGAACCCTTAACATCTTTCCATAAGCAGAGAGCTTCAAAGAGTTACAATGGCAAGGAAACCCAGAGCAGAAAAACGAAGGAGAACAAAATCCCTTTGCTTGATGCAGAAATACAAAGGAGACGATAGCCATGGTAAATTGATTTTGTACTGAATATGGGCTGGTCCAATGGAGGGGGTTTTGAACCTCCTACTCCAAAAATCATTGTGCAAAACAGTAAGAGGAGGCTGCTTAGAAGTCTTGTCACATCTATCAGCAGAGGCCACAAAGAAGAAGGAGGGATTTGGTTCTGAATGGCGACTCTGCCAAAGAACATAAAGGGGTGGAGATGGACATCTTTTGGCGGTAGAAGAGCCTCGAAAGAAGAATTGCTTCCACTATATCAAGGGAAACCATTGCTGTGACTCCATTCGTTGGCTCACTTCTTAGAAATAGCTTGTTGTACCTTGTTTGCATTGACCGAAGAAAAGAAACCCCAAAACAAAGCCTGTTCTTTACAGAATAAACAGTGCTGGTGCTATGAGAAATAGTGCTGTGTGATACCCACCTGGCCAGTGACAACTGCACCTGCCTGTGCATCAGCTGTATTTATATTCCTGACCTGTGCTTGACTGCAGTGAAATTTTTCTTTAATTATTTTCCCCTCAGTATATTTTAACCTCTTTATTTAGTTATTTTATTGATTTAACATATAATCTTATGTCTCTGTAATCTCCAGTACATTTTGTAAATGTTTGTTATCCTAAGCTGTAAACTGAATGTGACATGGCAAGAAACCAGACTCTACTGTGGCTGTTAATTACCCAGTGTGCTGAAAGTCTCATCTCAGTTTCTGTATACTTTCGATCTTCACGAATAGGAAAAACATAGCCATCTTTCCCCAACATGCCCTCTGCTGTTCTCCAGTTCTAGATGTTGTCATTCATTCTAAACTGGCTATAGGTGAGAGCTTCAAGGTCTTTTTTCACTAGCATCCCAGTTTACTGAAACTATCTATTTATATTTGGGCCCGTACATGCTTTTTCATGCTTAAAAGCAATAGCTTTCAAACAAGATAAGCATTCCCATATAGAACTTGCAACTAAATCATTGCACTGTTAAGCACGTTCAGGCAAAATGAAGTAGATCACCAGCTAAACGAAATCATTGTCACAGACTGACATTTTTCTTTACATAAAATGATAAAAATACAAACACTAGATAGTGGAAACAGAAATGCAGTGCCATCTTTATCTCTCTCCTTCAGAGCTGTATCTTCCTTCCAAAGCATCGTGTTGGCGTGTTCATCTAACATTGCTGTGTAAATATGTAGCTGTCAAAGCTCAGCATACAGTCAGAGCAGAGTGTGCACTCCTTTTTTTATCATTATGGACAGCTCTGCATTCCAGCATCTTTGTACCCTACACTGATTCCCCTCTCTTTTTGCGTATCCTTGTGGCATTGCATTAGTGCTTGTATTAACTTTAAGGGTCTTCCACAAACCTGCTTATCACTGTCAGTAAGAGGTTTACCCCACTTTGAATCAGCCCATTAAGCCAGCATCTCTCTTTCCCTTGGTTAATGTGTGTTCTCCTCTTGTGTCCCCTTTGTGTCTCAGAAGAATCCCAGCCCTGATTTAATAAAACTCTTCTGGTTATGAAAACCTCACAATGAGTTATGTGGCTGCAGAGCTGTGACCTTTCCCTTTTGTGTGGTTGTGCTCTGTTGTCTCTTGGTGCTCCGCTGTCCACTGCTACCTGATGCCTCATTTATTATTGCACTTTACTTATAATGCATTTTGGCAAGACTGTACCTACACAGGCTTGCACAGGGAGTCCTGGGCTGCAGTGGAGGCTCACAGGTCCTATGAAAACTGCAAATTTGGATGACAAAGTTCCATTATGTAAAAAAGCTCAAATTCTCCTCTGTATGGGATTCAGCATCAAGTTACAAATGTTTTACAGCAGGGTTACTGAAAATAAACTTAAAGCAGTGGCAAGACAATCTGCTTGCTTCAAATAAGAATTTTAATTTGACAGCACCTAAGACTGAGCTGGCTGCTCCATTGTAACATGTTCTTTGTACACTAAAATTCCTGAAGAGCTGAAAAAAGCTGTAACCTGTACATGGCTGCTGTTTATTTTAGAAAATACTGTTTTAGTTTTAGTACTTGGTATCAAATGTTCTTTACTAAATCTTTAGACAATCGTCTTTATTAATAAGACCTTGTATTGTACAGTGCTTCCACTTGGGTACACTGTAGAAACTGTGATCTGTTAAGCCTCACACAATGCTCCTTTGAGATAAGGGAATGCGTGGTCTGGAGCTGTAAATTCCTACCTGACACTGCAGAGAGGGGGGAGTGTCAGATTTACTGACCTTATGTTGTTTAATGGAATCTCCTGCAGGACAAATGGAAGTTGAAGGCACAAAAACTCAAATTTCTTTTTGTAGATGAGGCTGTAGCCGTGCCCCAAGATGTCAGAGAGAAGTGGACAGGATGCACGAAGTCTTGCCCATTGTTCTAATCTCTAACCCCACTCCCTCACGCACCACTGATTCAGTGGATGTATTTTGTGACACCGACAAAAAAATGCTGTCTAAGAAGTCATTTGTGCTAGACAGGAAAGTTTTTAGTCCTCAAGGGAGCAAAGGTCAGTGCTCATCTCTGCCTCTGACATGCTCAGTGGCTTTTCCTAGTCAGTTGACCTCTCTGTGCTTCTGGTTTTCCCTTCCTCCCATGTGCCTGTGCTATCTGTTTAGATTGTAAGTGCTTTCAGACAGAAATTCTCTCCCACAGCATGTTTGTATATTGCCTAGAAATATGGGGTCACAATCTCAGTTCACTCCTCTACGTGCTTCTATAATACAAGTAAATAACAAGGGACTTTGAAGCTGTGAAAGAGAGAAAATCAGGAGCATTGACCACCAGAGAAGAATTCACAGCAGCTAGAAACGTCCTCTGAAAAAATAACATTTGCAGCTGGGAGCAGATGGTGCCTTTAGGCACAGACACCCAACTGTGGTACAGGGGCTTACCCACTTACTGCAGAGCTGTGCACAGGAGGAAAACTGGAAGCATTTTACCTCAGCATTTATCCTGAGATACAGGAGGAGCATGAGCAGCGTGGGTGACCATGACTCAGCTGAGGTACAGGACCTCATTTGGGCTGGGATAACTTGATCAAAAGAGTAGAGCTCCCTTACCTGGAGTCTGGGGCCCTGTTCTGCCAGGTGTTAAGAGTGGTGCTCTGTCCAGGTGTGCCTGGAAACATAAAGTGGGAGGGCAGACTCTACTCTAAATCAGCAAAGCTTAAGAATGAAACCAAAGAGAACAAAGTCAGTCTTCTGAAAACTCTCCTCCCTGTCTTCTGGTCTATTGAGTGTGGATGGACACCATTTTTTTGTGCAATAGGTGAACCAGGGCAGAGGTATGTACCTCAGACTATTGTATTTCTCTTTGCAAGAACGTGATGGCAGTCCATGAGACAGAGAAACATGAATATCCAAAGATGGTATTATTTGGAACTGAGTGAAATATCCATTCTTAAAATGAGCACGTCCTTCTTTCTGATGGATTATTCCATCCTTACTATGCCAGTATGAAGCATCCACTTCTTCTCTGGCATGAACGAGCGAGCGATTGTGTTCAGCAGCCAATAAATGCCAGGCCAGAATCAGTCCCTGTATAGTAAGATGCTGACATTTTTTTGTAGAGAGAAGGTCTGATTCAGAGATTAAGGTTATGGGAACTGAAACCCATGGATGGATTTTTTCACTTGTTTGTTTGCCAACTTCCATGTTCCAAGTGTTACATTTGAGGTCTTCCCCAGCTGAGTTACTGCCCAGCCACTCCAGAAGAGCCATGTGACTGGGCCAGTCTGTTGTTAGGCACTATGGGTTCAAATGGAGCAAACAGCTTGAGTTTTACCACATCTTGAAGGATCTGAGATCACTTAAGGGAAATCAATTAATAATTTGATAACACACAATGCAATTCCCTTCATCCAAACCCCCTCCTCTCCCCGCAAAGAATCAACTGAATTCCATGATCATTCCTCATACCTGTCACCGCACGCAGCAGTGATCTGCTATTTGTGTACTGCAGTGTGAAGCAGAACTAATTATTGAAGTTTGGCATTCTGTTCTTTCAGTATTAGTTATCTTTTTATCAGACATGCTTATCACAGTTTTAATAAATTACGAGTGTTGGAACTTCAGAAATGGCCTCTAGGGTATTAAGCTACTGTGTTTTATTATAAAAAAGTTAGATTTCAAAAAGTTACTTTTTGTGGAGCATTGTAAATGTTACTTGTCCTCAAGAGACAAAAACCAGTGCTTCAAAAAGGGAATTTAACTTTCCACTTTTAGACTAAGGCAGCAAGTATTTATGGAGAAGTTCTGGAGGATTAAATAGGGAAGAAATAGCTAAAGAGTTGTAGAAATGTTTTCACATTAAACATCATAGAAATGGAAGAACCTCTTCATGGATTTTCTGCATCCAGCCTGTAGAACTTCTTTGAAAGATTTTTTTCTTCTAAGTGCTATAACACCCAGCATTTTTCAATTTCTTTTAAATGCGGCAGCATTTGCCCAGAGAAGGGCAGATCTACACTGCTGCTGTATTATGTAGACACTACAAAGTATATAGAAACATAGGGAATCACTTGTGAGATGAATTTGTCATTATCAGCAAGGATCTATGGGTGCTGTTTTAGACATCTGAAATCTGTTCATCAGTGTGGATGGAAAGATTGAGGCTGGCATCTTTCACAGGAATGAACCAGGCCCTGAGCAGCCACTGTGAGAATGACTCGGCACCCCAATTTAACAAAGTCCCTAAGAATGTGATTAAGCTAAACTGGTCCAGTTGGGTGTGTAAATACTTGCTTTGTTTACGTTTAAGTTGGCAGATTTTAAATGCAGGGCAGAAGCACAGTCCCTCCATGTTCTTCTCTCTGCAGACTTGAAGAAAATTTTCCATACCTTGCTGTGAAATGAGCTGACCAAAAAAAACTTTGTGAATGTAAATAAGAGATGAAGAGATTTTTGGCCTGTATGTGGAATCTAGGAAGCAAATTGTTTTGGTTTCTTTTCAGAGGTACATTTTTCTGAACATACTAGTGCTTTGTACCGTTACTGGAAAGGAAGATGTGAATAAACACACAGGGAAAGGAATAACTCTGCCAGCTCAGGTCTCTAGTGCACAATAGCTGTCACAGCACAGCACCTCCTGCCCTCCTTCCTCATGCATAACTCAGCAAAGGGTGATGTGACTGGCAGGCTCTGCTCGCGGTGCCCTCACAGCACAAGCGGAGAACCAAAATCACCTCACATTCCGTGGGCAGGTTGAGAAGTCTCCTGTGGGCACTGAGGAGGGTTGATGGAAATGGAAACTCCTGTGTCAGCAATCCCTGCACGCCCCAGCCTGCGACACAAGGTGCTGCTTTTGCTTCTGCATCTGCTGACAGTAGCAGAAACCTGAGGAACACAGTACCTTCTAGAAAAAGCTGGCATCTCACAGAATCAGTACCTGGTTTGGGGGAGGGGGTGTTGCTTGTTTGTTTGTTTTGTTTTGCGGTGGTTTTGTTTGTTGGGTTTGTTATTTTTTTCTAGTAAGCTTGTACGTGAGGGGTTTTTTGTTTCCTTTCGAACATACACAATGTGCATTCTGGTATTACACGTTTTTCCCCTAAGAGGGGAGAACAGCATGGTTGTGGGTCTGTCTGCAGGCACGCAAGTGGTTTGCATGGAGCACTTGGTTCATGGAAGTGAGGTTGGTAACAGATGGATAGGTTTATAATGAAACACCATAGATAGGTCTAATTAACAATGGGTTTAGTTGATAAATATGCATATAACATATTCTCTTCCAGTCTTAACTTTCGAGTTTTAAAGTGATGTCTGGTTTTGCATGAAAACCTGTAACCTCTGTTGTGCAAGTACAGTGCAGGGATTAGTGTATGCTTAATCTATAAATTCATATTGTGGTGCTGAAATAATTATAAGTTGCTGACCTGAGTGTAAAAGCTGGTCCATAGAAGTCTAAGAAATTTTCACATTAACAGTTGAGGATGCACATAACTATTGATAACAGGACCTGCTAGTGACAGGCAGGCACTTTGGATGCCACCACCGGGATGTGCAGGTAATTAAATAAATGTATCTAGAAAGCTGCTCTCAGCAGTGCGTGCTGAATAGCTGACGTGACAGCACATGATGAGCTGGAATTCTAGAGCACTGTTGATCTGCAGTCAGAACTGGTAGCAAACTGTGAAGCTCATGATTTACTGGGAGAGACATTAACTCTTTCTTTCTGTGTCCAGGTGTGACCTCTGAATATTCAGATATGCACTGAATAGTGGCTATTGTGGCCCATTCCTGTTAATTTCTAGTTGGGCAATGTTGCACCAGGTACATGTGATTGTACACACGATTGCTTCTCTGTGATTGTCTCCTTCATGGGACTCTTTAAAAATGCAGAAATAATACACAAACATGCAATTTTTGTTTTTTTTAATGATTGAGGAAATCTGCTTGTGTAGAACTCAAGAAACAGAGATGTGAAGGACCATCTCTCCTTGCATATAGGCTGAAGGAAGGGACGTTTATTTGCATTTTCAGTTCAGGGACAAAGTTGCTTGTCCTCTGGTGTCTGTCTGCACAGGTGGCTGGGCAGTCCTGCCCGTGGTTTGCATGGCTCAGCTTGCACAGCAGCTGCAGCCCTGAGCTGTTCCCTTCACATGGCACGTGAATCTGGGTACCTCCATTCTGCAGATGGGCCATGTGGTGAGAGAGGAGGTCCTCAAAGTGGCTGGAAACACTGTTAGAAACTGCATTTCTTCTGGGAATGGATGAGGGAAGAGATACTTGAGAGTTTGTAAGGAGGTAGCATGAGAAGCTGGAGTGCTCTTGATAAGGATGTAATGGGAGGAATTGCTGACACCCTGACAGCCTAAAATGCTGTTTACTTGGTTGCTTAAGCACGTGGCAAGTACATACTGTTCTGTATTTGGATATAGCCCTGCTCCCAGGTTTGTCACGTCTTCATCCAGACTGTCTTCCACAACCCATGCCATGAAAGTTGTTTTATTGCATATGGGTCCATACATGTGTGCTGCTTTTGACTGACATATGTAGCAGGAGGTATAAAAATAATCCCAGATGTGTTTTCTGGGGCTGGGAAACTCAAATGTCTCAGACAACTGAGAAAATTAATCATAAATTCAGGATGATATCCCAACAGAGTGACCAAAAACATCTGGTGGACACAGTTTGTACCTCATCCAAGTGTGCAGAGGCAGTTAAAGCAGTAAAAAAAAGGAATAAATAATTTGGTTTATTGAGGGAGATGAGGAAAGGGAGGGGAAGCACCTAAGCCATTGTTCAAGAACCTGGCTTTTGAGAAGTATTATGATCAGGTAAGGATGCAAAAGTACAAAGCATCTCTTACAGTGCTGTGGTGTTATGCAAGTGTTAAGTAGGTCTCTGCCTCACTGATAAATATGTGGGTACACACAGATGCACTCCAGAGAGAGACCTTTCTGAAAGTTGCTCTGTCAAATGTCCAGTAGTTTGATCCTGGGCCAAAATGGATCTAAGGCAGAGGAAGAACATACGTTCATCTGTGGAGGAGAGGCTTGGGCTGGATACACCAGTGAGAGGACACAGAGCATCAGCATCACACAGGGAGTTGGCACAGAGGAGCCCAAGGCAACAGAGGTGATAAGGACATTTTAACCTGAAAAGACAGCTGATCTGTCTATAATGAAACCAAACAATGCTAGAGAGCTCATGTGAAAGCCCCAGGCTCAGAGATCTGAGCCTAGCCAGGTCCAAGCCACAGGCCATGGCCACAGATGTGTGCGGGCTCCTGGGAGTCCAGCACGAGGCCTTGTCTAGGCTGTAGGTCAGCGGACCTTGCAGCACAAATATTTAAGTGCACATTAGCTGCTTGGCTTTGCAATTATACTTTTATTATTGTCAAGATGTTCTGCTTTGCAGGGTCATGAATATTTTCTTTGAGTCACCAGAGGTCATTGGAGTTACTGAGCCCTCAAGCTAGCTCCTCCCTGTCCTGCCAAAGACATGTGTGGGACTTGTAAAACATGCTCTGGATTGCCATATTGCTTAATTATCCTCTTAGCTCTAATGAAGTGTACCCTGACTAATGGTGCAGTCACAAACAACATGTTGCTATAATTTGGGCCATCACCAAGATCTTCTTTATCGCTAGACTCATCAAAGTAGTGTTTCAGAAGGCTGAAGGGCAATGTGCCTAATAAAAGAAAACACTTAGGCACATTAGAACATAGCTGGAGGAGAGCAGTGCTCTGACTAGAGCTATGTTTGCAACATGCCTCGAAGTTCTGTGGTGCAGGTGTCTGGCAGGAAGAGCTGGGTGACCCCTGGGAGGCCAAATTCTTCTGTGTTGCATTGCTGCAATCCCAGATGACCCAGAGTATTTGCAGAGAAGCAGCATCGATTGCTGAAGCAACCAACAATTTTTGTTTTCATTTTCTCCTGTCAAGCACTGTTAAGGTGAACTGGGCTGTATAATGGAAAGTTCTCTGGTTTTGAAATGGGAAGGGCCTCCCAGTAAGGAATCTCTTTTCTGAATATCTTTTTTCTTCTTTTTTTAATTAAAATTGTCAAAGCTTGATTGAAGGTATAAGGACACTATGGCTTAATGAGCATGGGCTAGAGCTGGGACTGCAGATCAAAATGCTGCTGTGCAGTTGTTCTGCTGGTGTCAAGGGCTCCTGGTAGTCACCAGGAAAAATTCCTTGCTCTCCTGTGATGGCTTACAATGTGAGCTCTGTCATCCAGTGACATTCCCTCTCAGGATATGACTGAATGATCCTTTTGACCAAGGACTTATCCCAGCTCTCACAAAAACACTTCTGAGGCACAAGCTTTTGGCCTTCACCATGGATTGGACTGCAGTACATGGGAGATATTTCCCAAGTGGCTTCCAGGGAAAGACCGGTGCTCTTCCCTTCTCTCACCAGATCTTTGCCTCTGCTTGTAAATTCTTTATTTCAAGCCAAATTGAATGGAATGCTCAGCTAATGGAGAGATGCGTTTTTTTGTTTTTCCTTTTTCAATGAGATAGAAATATCCTTTCCCCAAATGTTGTATATAAATGCATTTCCTGGCTGGTTGCATTTCTTGTAGTTCTGAATGAGTGTCTTCATGGGCCTGAGGTGGGAGTGGGAAAATTCATCCTCGCTTTTTAGTGGTTTCCCAGCTTTCTCCTGCAAAAAGCCTGGATTTATCATGTGTCAAGGGGACAATTTCTATGGCAGCCCAGGGTTTAAAAAGTGTATTGGCTGCAGTGAGAAGTTCAAGAAGAGTTCAGATCCAGACCGAACTTTGAAGCTATTTCCTTTGTTGGTAATGGACTGAGGAAAATAAAAATAAAGAAAACCTGGCTCTGTTAAGAGAGCTTTGGATCTTTATCTGAACTTTGTGAGCCTGGCCTTTCTCTATGTAACAGAGCTATTTTTCTGGTACTCAGAATGATGTATTATGTATAGTATGGATATTTATATGTATTTTCACCTCCAGCTAACAATACCTGCTTGAATTTGTTAGGACTATTTTTAAAAAGTGCTGAAGGGAGGAAAATTGGGGAGGGCACTGAATAGTTCAGTATGTTGCTAAATATTTTAAATCTAAAAGTTCTCTCTAATGCAGCTTTTCTGATCTTGACTTTTCTTGTGAAGGAAGGGGCTGTTCATTCTCAAGCACTCAGAGGTGACTGGGAACCCCACGTGCTCTCAGCCCCCAGTCAATAGTGCCCTCAAGCCTAATGTGTTTTACTCTACCTCAGGACCTGACCCCACCTGTCTGGCATCACAAATCGCCATCAGCCTTTCTCCCCTCTTCCCATCTCTCTGGGTTTCACCTGTCAGCTCCCAGTTTTGATCCAGCTTGATTCACTCCAGGGTTACTTAGAAGGTGATAATCTTGGGAGTAAATTTAAGAAGACCAACAGATTTGTGCAGAACTGCTGGACTTTGCTGTAGGGAATTTTTCTTTTTGGTGATGAAAGCTGGGGGTTTATACAGCACAGTCGTCTTTAAAAAGAACGTGATGACTTGGTGTGTGGGGCTTATGTCTTGGACCTTCCAGCTGAATGGTGATCAGAAGTTATATTTACATGTAAATTAAAGTCTGTCCTCTGTGAACATTCCAGTTGCCACTGTCTCTGGACTTCTCATCTATTTATCATTTGTGTGCACTGTGAGCACAGTGGGAGTTGGATACATGTTTACTGTCACAATGCTGCTTTTAAATTGGGCTGTGTAAATTGGCTGGAGATGCTTGCTTTTGTTTTGGGACTCTCCAGACTTGGTGGTTGTGGCATTCTTGCGTGACTTGTGCATTTTGGTGTTTCAGGCAACAGCATGGGGTTCAGATGAAGACACCAGGAGGTCCTGTCAAAGTAAAGGGAAAACAGAGGTAAATTTTGCTTTGCTACAATGATGTTATGGGTAAATATATTTGCAACATGTGAAATCCACACAGAGAATGTCTGACACCGGTTTGAGCTTGCAAATTTGCAGCAGTTTAGCTCTACTACCACACGTGTATAAGCACCACCAAGCAAGCCACTTCAAAGGCCCCCTGTCCAAGTTATTACACTTGCTCTGCATGAAATTGAAAGGTGATTTCACTGCTGGAGAAGACACAATTTGTAACACATCAGGGAGCAGAGTGGTGGCAAGCCAGGGGTAGCACCCTGCAGTGGGGTGTGAGGCCAGGCAGGTTGGCTTAGCCCAGGTCCTCAGCAGTGAGCCACTGGCATGCAGCCCCGTGGGATTCAGTGCTTGCTTGCAGTTAAGAGTTCATCGTTGTATAACTCCCTCTAAGGTGAGAATTGAATCTGCTTGCACACTGCAGTCTGTTTAGGTTGAATGTCACAGAGTTGCTTTGGAGGCAGGTGCAGTCTGTTAAACTGCAGTTTGAAGTAAGAATTGCTTGAACTAGCACATGCTGTCCCAGAAGTTCAGAGTTTGCAGGCATTTCTGATTCAGCCACGGGGCCTTTCCACTCTTCTTCTGAGAAGCTAAAAGGAAGGCATCTATCTAAAAGCAGGAAATGGTTTGATTTTTCAAATGTGACATTCATGCTGTTCAAATCTTCAAGCTTCAGCTGAGAGGATTGCTCTTGTGCTTAACACAACACTGCACAGAGCTCTCAGTCCAAACCAGAGGAGCTGGACAAGGGATAAGACAGGATAAGCACAATCTTTGCTTAGACACAGACACTCAAGCAGAGAGTGATTGTGTGGCTGGCCCAAAATGCTAGAATCTGCCACATTCCAGTTTGCTGCTTTAAACATAGGATTATCTGATCTTCCATTGACAAGAATAATTTTATATAATAAAGTTTATGTGATTACTGCATTAACTTTTATATACACACAAAAAAAAAGCTAGCTTGAATTTTGCCAGGTAGGCAACAATTTGCTTTGTGTAGCTGTGGAGAACAAGAGTATGGGTATCCTAGAACATACATTAGAGATAAAGCCATGCATGTGACTGAACAAATTCTAGGGTAATTTCAATCTATCGTTGGTACTGTTATGCCAAAAGTAAGCAATGGTTTGAGTATCTTCACTGCTGCCTTCTCACACTGCAAAGGGTTTGCAAAAAAATTTTGTGAGGATAATGCTCTGAATAGCTGAGTTTATGCTGATTCTGACACAGAGCTTGAAATCGTTTGGTGGGTCCAGTGACCATGAGTGAAGTTTGGAGGAACAGTAATTAAGCTGACAGGCACTTCCTGACATACAGTTAATGGCAAAAAAAGGTGTTGACTAAGAGTCTAACAAGAAGATAGGAAGCTACAAAGGCAGAAGGATTCTGCAGTAGCTAAGCAAACACTGATCTCCCAGGTCTGTATCTACTCTAACCTGTGTGTCCACAGCTGAGTCCCCCTATACATTCATTGTTAGTTACACTGCAGACAAATTACTCAGCACCAGCTCAAAAATATCGAGTTCAGTCTAGTCAGCTGATGAAGTGCCCTACTCCAGCTAAGTCCAGATGTGACCCAGGATCTCTGCCCTTGGCTAGGTAAATGCAGCAGGTGTGGGCAGCACTATTGTGAACATTTCTGATTCTGCTGTGCAGTGGTGGTACAAGATGCAGAGCTTTGTCTCCCTCAGCTCTGCTTTGTCAAAACTTGAGTAATGGCAGGTTTCTACCCAGCACAGATGATTTGATGATAAATATGTTATGGATTGTCAAGCACTTAGATATGTGGTGATAGAGGCTAGAAATAAGGAGAACCTTTGGCTCTTACATTAATTCACTGTGTAGTTTGCCTAAGTTATATGACTGGTACATTTTCCTTTCCCATTTAATAATGTATGTATTTTAGGTGAAGCTTTCAAAACTGCCTCATGTATTAAAATGCCTTTTTTATTGTGCCTGTTGAGTATCCAAATAAGATTCTTCCTGTTGAGTATCCAAATAAGATTCTTCCTGCTGCTTAGAAACTCTCTTCCTAAAATGTGAAGAGCTGTACCCTAAGAAAAATAAGAAGCACAAGAATAAAAGCCACAAAATGCGTATCACATATAATTATTATGATATAATAGTTACTTCACATTTGAGTACCTATTATCCAGAGAAAAGGCAGATGAAAAATCTGGATCTCAGGTATAAGGTTAGAAGGTACCATTTTTTCTGACACCTCTGGCCATAAATTTCACCTGCTTTTTCCTAAATTGAGCTCAGTACCTGTGTTTGTCTGCTGAACTTTTTTGAAAAAGCTGGAAAGTTTTGCTCTGAAGGCTTGAAGCAAATGTGCTGCCTGTGCTTTGCTGGCTTGTTCTAATGGCAGATCACCTTTCCTGTTAACATGCACTTTATTTTTGATTTGGATCTGGCTTCAGTTTTGAGTGGCTGAATTTCATTTTGCCCTTCTCTGCTAGATTAAAGAGCCCTTTAGTTACAAATATTTATTGTTTACAGAGGCACTTGCCTGCTCTTGTCAATGCAGTGCTTAGGCTTTTTGATAAAGTAAAAAGATGAGTTCTCCAAGCCTCTTTCTCTAAGTCATTTTTTTACTGCCCTTGAATACTTTTTGTCTTTTTTCTGCCCACTCCAATTTTCACCTGTATTCCCTTGTCAATCTCTCTAATGCCTGAGTGTGATTAAAACAGCCTTCCACCCTCCTCAGTTCATATACACAGCAGTTTCGTAAGCTCCTCTGCCGCAGGAGATCCCGCAGAATTGCCTGGCCACTGTGACCACTAAATCCTTTTCATAGTCACTACTCTTGGGATGTAATCTCCATGCTTATACATAAAGCCCTTTTGTTCCTCTTTCTTTAATGCATAATATCATTAAAAAATGTATTTTATTTGTTGGGTCCAGCTCAGCAACCATCCTGGTACAAATGACTATATATATACACAGTGAGGCACTGGCCTCACTGGTAGTTGGTACTTTTGCCATCTTTAGGTTAAATATTTGTTTAGAAAAATGTTGATACTGGGCTGGTACCACCCCAGCTGAGGCTCCACTAGAACTGCACATTCATGAGTGACTTCATTTTGAGGATTTTTTCATTGCAGTAATTTACCAGATTTTAACCACTTAATGTATAAATTCCTGAACCTGATTTTAAAATTAAGTCTCTGCAATATATCATGCAGTATTAAAACAAACACCTCAGAAAAGTCTCTTTCATTGATGTTATTTTTATCAACTAAAACTTGTGATTTCCTCAAAGAAGTGTACATGCTTTGCTTGCCATGTCTCTGGAGAGCCACGCTGCCTTCCACAAGTAATCATTCTTATTTTTGCAGCATTTATAAAGTGTAGCGTGATCAATATCTTTAAACTGTCCCCTGGAAAACATCCACATTACAGAGAGACAGTGTAGAGAACAAAGTCAGTGTTATGTTGCCTTTCTTTGTGTCTTCCAAATGAAATCATCCAGAGGTTGTAGTTAAAATGAATGATGGATAGAGCAGAAGGGGAAGAGGTGTATTTAATTTCATTAGGAGTTGCTCAGCTCCTAGTTTGTAATTGGTTTGTCTCTGCATAACATTCCCCATCCACCACATCTAAGGAATTTTGCCTGACATGGAAAATTGTGGCTTTTTAAACATTAGAACTTTGGTCTTTCTTTTGTCTAAGCACAGAATTATTTGTTGACTTTCCAAAAGCAGCACACCATCGTTTTAAACTATATAAAGAAACCATTTGTGAAAATGACAGTGAAAAATGGCAGCTCTTACATTCTGCCCTAAGAGCTTTGTGTAGCCAGGAGGAAGATGATGCACTAATAACACTTCTGGAGCAAGACACAAGTGAGAGAAATATCTGATAGGCAACCAACTGGGTTATCCCACTGCATTGCCAGTATAGCTTCTTCACTTTTTTTCATGGTGTCCTGTTGATGTGGATGCACAAGGTTACAGGGAAATCCTAGCCCAAGGCTACAACCCTGTGGAATGGGATTCATGCATATAAATTGCTGAGCTAATGGAGGACTCAGCTATTTCAGGCCTTCCAGTAGCTCTGTGTCACACAGAGGATGCTCATCTGCTTATCTGGTGGAACTGGGAAACTCCACACCACTTAAGAATAACAGGCATCCAGGTAGGAGAGGCACCATCAAAATCTCCAGGGAAACAGAAATAACTGGGAGGCTATCAGCTGTTTTTATCCCCTTTGTACCTGTTCCTAGAGACCTGAACCTGCATTCCTATTACTTCTGCTAAGCTGTCAATGCAGAATCAGCCCCCAGATAAATTTGATTAGAAGTCTATTAAAGAACATTTGGCTGGAAAAATCATTAGCAATTCTCTTTGCTATCCATTGCACTCAGAGGAGAAAGGTAGTTTGGTTGGGGCCTTGGCTTAAACTGAGCAACAGAATTGCTTGTCCAAGGAGATAAATACAGATATCTGAGAGTGTATCAATAGCAGTGCTCAAGAACAAGTAAGGTCTTGATTTTTAATAAATTGGGATACACTGCAGCAGATAAATTAAATGTTTGCTGCACTCTAAAATGTCACTGAAGGGGTAACTTGGAGTTCTGCTGGTTGATTCTCTGAACTCCAGGTTCTACTCCAGACTGGCAGACTGTCTGCAACAGCTATTTTTCTTATACAATGTATAACTATAAAATATATCAGTATGTGATGAAATAGTGTTAGCCTAAAAAAAATAATTAAAAAGGAGATCTCTGACAACAGGGCTTGGGTAGTTTATTTAAACTGGAAAGCCATTAAAGCAGTGTCTATATATAGCTATGCTTTCAAAGAAAAATGAATCTCTACAATGAGATTAAGGGTTTATAACATTTTAGAACTCTGGTGTTAAGAGATGACAGAATAAACAACTAAGAAGCATGTACAGCTGGCTTATTTGCAGCAGCCTGAAACTTCTTGAATTTTACCTCAAATGGAAGCTGCAGGAGGTCAGCCCCTCCCTTTGCTGATCGGTCCACGTGAATGAAGGCAGTAACAGGGCGCCACTCTTGTTTCTCAGGTCTCAATTGTGCTCCCAAAGCAACTTGACATCTCTGTGAGCTGGAAGGAGACTTGGTCCTGTCCACAGTCATGGCCATACAGCATACACAGACAGTGGGTGAACAGTAACTCCAAATGTCACCAAAAAACAAATAAATGAGTAGGCTGAAACTGAGGGGGTGGCAGGAAGGGGCTCCAGTGCAGTTCGTTCTGACTGTGAGATCCTGTGGTCTGTAGTGCTGAGCGTCAGAAGTCATGTCCTCTTCCTTTCTAGGAAAACAAGGGTCATTAGACTGGAGAAAAGTGATCCCTTCTAAAATTATGGCCCTATATCAATAAAGGGACCAATACCAGGTAATTTTGAGGAAGGAGCAAGAACCTCAACGTGTGTAACATGCAATTCATATGAAAATCAGAAATATGCTTAATTTTCTGGTGGTGAACCAAAGGTTTTTATCAGCTCTGCTATATATTTAATAATAATCCTAACTAATATAACTGAGTTATTCTTATTAACCATATAAATATGCAGTCTTCCCCCTTTATTTAAAACCTTAATCTCTTGATCCCCGTAATATCTTCTGGTGATGAGATTTGCAGACTGATCATACACAGATTTAACTGTCTGCTCCATAATGTGAGAGCAGGATCCAAATATTGTCTTGTCTGGACAGAGGTGGGTTCAAACTTGCCAAATTTTCTGCTTATATTGAAGCCCATCTGAATTTTGCTTCCTGTGTGCCTAGAGTTTTCCAGCCACATGGAAGAAACTGCATTAAATAGCTCCTATTTTCTGTAGGGGTTTGTGAGATCATTTTACTAACTGGTTGCCTCAGCTATGACCTGCTGCAGAGAGCACTGTATTGAATAACTTTTCAGAGCAAATCCAGGCTGGTTTAAAGAACACAGAGAGGAGGTTGTTCCTTGCTATTTATTTTGAGAATGGGGTAGAAAGAGGATCTAATTAAATCTCCCAGACACCATCTTGAGAAAAATCCTTCAAACTGGAGCATATAAGTGGTTTTGTTTCTTCTTTGCTTTTGTTGGAGGCTTCATAGACAGATGTGACTGGCCATGGGTACAGCAATAAGAAACACGAGATGAGCACTGTATTCCACTTTGGGCAGGGCAGGCTGGAGAGATGTGGTCTGGTAGTGAGACCTTTGTGTCTGTCCTCTAACTCAGTGTGTCACCACAGCGAGTCCAGCACCTGCATTGTTTCGATTCACCCAGCTGAGAGAGCAGGCCAGACAGTGTACATCTGTTTCAGAACAGTACTTTAAGTGTATAAATTGCTTTGAGAGCAGTGCATGAAATGAGCATATTATCATTGCTCTTCCTCCAGGAGCATGGAGTGCTGCTACCTCATCAGTAAGGCAGGTCTAGGGAAAATGCCTGCTCAGTTAATTCATAGGAACAACTACAGGTGGACATGGCCCACACCTAGCAGCATTATTTTTAAGCATAGAAATGGAGTAAAATTGTGCAACAGATTCATCACTGCCAGTAGACTGCAGCATATGACCTTCCAGAGAAATTCTTTTTGTGTGCTATCTTCTCAGATGGGAAGATTTTTATAGAAATTGAAGTTTGTTAATCTGTAATACAGTTCTGTGCAAATAAAGGGAATTCTCCTAATTAGGATCTTAGCTTTTTGCTGACAAGGCTTTAGTTAGGAATACATTGTAGAAGCTAGGCAGGAAAGGGTACAGCAGCATAACTGATCTTAGCTGTTTTAAGTCAGAAGCTGTGCTCAGACCTTGCACAAAGCAGAGAATGGTGGCAGTGGAGTGGGAGCACTCTCTTATTGTGTGAAATTTGAGCACAGAACTGCATTCTAGGTTAGATGGCAAATCAATCATATTCTGAAAACAAAACTCTGTTGGGAGACGACCTAATACTTTTTTTTAACAGCATTCACTTGAGAAATTTTAGTACTTTGCTGTCAAATATATAGTGGTCCTAAAATTATGTGGGATTAAATAACTGTACTCTACAGAAAGAGAAATTACTTAACCCAGTCATGAAATGCAGATGTCTCTAGGAAGGGAGGAACTGACAGGACTCCCAGCACCATGCAGCAATGACAGGAGAGGGCAGAAAGGCTGGCAAGCCCTTCATCTTGTTAAAGGAAGCAATGAGACCACTATTCTCAACACACAGCAGGTGGGACATGCTTCTCAAAGTCTTGTTTGATAGACTGACGCACAGTCACCATGACTGATCTGCTTCTGAAATGAAAAGAGTTGATCTAGCTATGAATCTAAGCTCTCAGTTTTGGGTGCTAGGCATTGGGTATCTGATTCCCTGCTGCCCCTCAAGACTGGCAGCATCTGCTCTGTGGCAGTCTGTAGCCTTTCTCCAGGCTGGGCAAGTGCTCCTGGGCTGGCTCTGGACTGTGGTCTGTGCCATTCAAAAGCAAGGATCACATATCGTGTCCATGCAGTTGCCGTCTGTGGCTATGTTTCTACGTTGAATCCTTTCCGTACAGCAAATGAAATAAGATAGTGTGCAATCCAGCTAAGCGAGCCCCTTCCTTTCCAGATGATAGGGGGTGTTTTTACACTGCTGAGTCTTGCAAATGAAGTCTTCAGGGAAATGATCAACAGCATGGAGTGCTGTGAGATGGGAGCTTGCAGAGTGATTGCTGCTTACAGGAGGGAGAAGTGTTGTTTGCAGCTGTAGGCTCAACTTAGTGGCAAATGATGATCTATTGGAGGGAAGAAAGCAAAGCAGCCAGGTTGCTATTTCTTTAACAAGTTTCCTTTTCTGTTTATGGTATAACATAATAAACTTTCTTCCCCTGGAGCCCAGTGGGTGCCAGTCATTGCTCATATGCTCTCCTCTGAGGTGGCCCAGGGCCCAGGGCAGGCAGACTGGTGCACATGGCTCATTGGGGCTGTTTGGGTGATCCTTGGGGCAGGTGGCTCTGGAGCCTCTGAGAATTGCGCACTAGTCTCTCATCTCCCTTTTCCTGTGTGTATTGCTAGAAAGTTCCTGCCTTATGTGGCCTCTTCCTCCCCCACTACTTAACTCCAGGAGATGCTCAGTTAGCCTGATCTGCACTCCACAGGTCTCTGGATATGAGGCACTGGGGAGAAAGAGAGACCAGGGCTCTCTCTAACAACAGAAGGTGATTTCCTGAAAAAAAGGCAACTGCAGCCTTGTGCTACCACCCCAGCACAGCATGGGACAGCAGGATCCCCACGCCTTTGGGGACTGGCACGTGGAGGGAGTTGCCTGTTGGTACCAGCAAGTGGTCAAGCAACTGAGACTGGGAATTTGCTATTTCTCACTGGCCTCACCTGAAAGAGAAACTCTTCCTACCATGGAAAATCCTGAGCACACAATCCTCTGGGAGGGAGGAAGTAACAGCCTGTTCAAGAATGAGGTTCTCCTGACCAGCCTGGTCTATTAAAGAGAAGTTCCTGCTGTTTTCCTGCTGGTACTGGTTTGAATTATAGTACAGACAGACCTGCTGTCCTTCACTGGAGTTTGTGTCTGGGTAATGTTTTCAAAGCTGCAGCATTACTGGGAATATAGGTCAGAAGTATCATCATGAAAAGAGGGAGAATTTCTCCTCCAATCTAAGCAGAGCACAGAAAGGGGCACTTGTAGCTATGACAAAATCAATCTGATTAATAACATCCTACCCCAGGACTGTGCAGGGCTATGGTTACAGAAATAACCAGCAAACTGGGCTTGCTCACTTAGACTGCTGGCTCCCTACAGCTGTGCGCTGCTTGAGGCAACAAACCTCAGCCCAAGTTAGAGCCAAGGAAGGTGCATTCCTGCTGCAATAAAGGTATTTTTTAATGCAATAAAATTTTCAAACATCCCTTTTCTCTGTCTTGTGTCCCTATAGGAAGAGTGCCAGAACTACGTCAGAGTACTGATTGTTTATGGCAAGAAGGTTTTTACCTGTGGTACCAATGCCTTTTCACCTGTGTGTTCCAGTCGACAGGTCTGTTTTGCCTCTGTTACAGTGATGGAGAGGGTTGGATATGTGCTCTGGGGAAGGCCAGTCATTTGGCAGGCTATCATGGTGGCACAAAATATGTTCTAAATGTAGCTGACTGAAATGATTTTGATTTTCTTCTTTGGGCTGCTTTGGGGAAATGAGTGTATCTGCAGTTGGGGAGCAAAAAGTTCATGTTATGGGTGAGTTGGGTGTGGAAAAAGTGCTGCTCATGTAAATCTTGGGTATGGTGCTGAAAATGGGGAATAAAGACAAGCTTAGCTGTGAGTACCTCCTGAGCTGAATACTTCAAAGTTTCTTTAAAATAAATGACAAAACTCCCTTTGGATTCAAGGGAGGCAGGAGCAGGTCCAGAGAAATGTTTATTTGTATGGTTTTTTAAGGCCAGTATGTATTCATAAGGTGTCTACAGAAGATTAAAACCAGTGCTTGCGCCAGGAGCGCCTGATTACACCAAGCGGGTTTGGGCTTTATTGGCTAGGGAATTACCCTTTGTACAAAGCAGTGGGATCAGTGAGGCTCAGACACAACTTCATACATTGGCAAACGATGGCTGTAAAGATCAATTTTCAGTCATCACTGAGATTACTTTCTCATAGCTACCTGAGTTTTAAAAATCAGGGATTTGCTAGTAGGTTCTCATGGGCAAACCAAATTCTCTATACTAGTAAGAAAGTCAGATGCTCTTTAAATTTTCTTCTCTCTCCTTTTAAATACAGGTAGGAAACCTCAGCAAAATCATTGACAGAATTAATGGAGTGGCTCGGTGCCCATATGACCCTCGGCATAACTCAACAGCTGTGATTACATCACGAGGAGAACTCTATGCTGCAACTGTGATTGATTTTTCTGGACGGGATCCTGCTATTTACCGCAGCCTTGGAAATGTTCCCCCACTTAGGACAGCACAATACAACTCCAAATGGCTCAATGGTAAAGTCATGTGGGTCACAACTAAGCAAGAGATGTATTCAAGTCAGCTTGACAGGCTTGTAAATCTTTCTCTCTCTTTTCATATTGAGATCCAGAGTTATGATGGGGAAGGGCTTCCGGAGCAATAATCAATGCAGCTTAGAAGATATTTAAAAAGAGCCTGGAAGTATTTCAGAGAAGTTGATTTAGAATATAGAAAATGGGTCTTACAGGCTGCTTAACATATATATGGGTCTCTGTCTTGTGAGATGACCAAATACATCATTTTAACAAGAAAACCACTCAAAGATTTGAAGATCAAAACCAACTTAAAGCATCATATTGTTGACCCAGTTCTGCACAGTGATAGGCACTCTTTACTTCCACTGACTCAGCTGAAGATGCCTGGTTTCAGTGCAAGATCACTCCAAAAATGAGAAATTTCACAGCACGTTATGTTCCATGTGAATCCATGCTGATGTGGATTTATAGTTATTAAAAGCAGCTCTTACCCCAGTGTGATAATACCCTGCATCAAGCAAGCTACAGAATTTCAACCAGTAATCCTGCACTGAGTCCACTCCTTCTGACTGGAGCAAAGCACTTCTTGTCTGAGCAGACTGTAGTGATGGAGACCCCAGTATCCCCCTATCTCCTTTTACCTAGGTAAATTGACCAGATATTTGAAATCTTTCCATTGGATTTCAGGACATTTCAATTAAAGATAAGAGCAGTGGGACTGTGCACTCTCTGGAGCTTAATAAGCCTGAACTAGGCTTCTGCAGGCATACTGAAGTCAGTATGGAGACCTGGAGTTTAAGGAAAAGGATGTCATCCAGAAAGACTGTGAATTAGGACTAAGAAGCGTCATAGCCCATATACACTCATTGGAAACATGTTCCTCTTGTCTGTGCATGAATGCAAGATTCAGAAGGAAGTCACACTGGAGCAGGGGAGTTCAGGGAAGGCAAACAGTAACCGAAGTTCTTGTATGTGACTGGAAAAACTAATGTGACTCTTGGATTTATAACCTTGTGCAGCATTGGTGACATCGGAGTAATTTCATCCTGTTCTGGCCACTTTTCAACAAGAAACAGAAAACCTGAAGGTGATTCAGAGAAAAGCCATGCAGTGATTCGAAACTTGGAAAGCCTGCCTCACAGTGAGAGACTTAAGGAGCTCAATTTATTTATCTTTCTGAAAAGGAGATAAAAGGTGTTTTGTTCATGATATGGAAGTACTTACATCAAGAGAAGATTTTGGAAAGGATAAAGTTCTTTAATCTAGCAGACAAGCCATGACAAGAACCTGTGATTGGAAGCTGAAACCAGATAATGTCAAATGGGAAAAGAAGTACAGGTGGCAGCTGGGTCAGTCTTTAGTCATTTGAACAAGTCACTGAGGAAAGTGATAGATGTAAAGCCATGTGACATTGTCCAGTAAGATCAGATCTTCTTCGAAAGATGTGGTCTAATTCACCTGTTAGTTAGAGGATCCGATGGTGGAATTACAGGGTGAAATTCTCTGGCTCGTGTTAGACAGAAGGTCAGATTGGGGATCACAGTGGTCCCTTTAAGATTCATGGTTAGTTTGAAGGAGAAAGTTTGACAGGAGATGATTTGCAATGCCCTCCCCTCTGTACCATCATCTGCCTCCCAAACTTGCCTTGCAGCAGCAGTGGCCTGCCTTTCTCTGTTCTCTATTCACTCCTGGGTTGCAACTTTAAAGCAATTCTGTACGTCCCTTTTTGTTTCTTCCTTTGAGCACTTCTCAGAAAAAAACATTGAAAAAATACCCTATAAAACCAACAGGTTTGGGAAAAGTTTGTTTGTTTGGTTGGTTGGTCAAATATTCATTGGCCAATCTTTTCCCTTTACCAAAGAAACTTTTAGGATAAAAGACTGTACACTTTAAAGCTTTGTTATATACCCAATTAAAATATTTACTACTAAACCTACAGATTCTTTTCAATTCTTGTGAAAATAATAACGAAAATTCTAGGAGAGCATATTTCACTAATGTCAGTCTCTGGCATGGTTTTGTTTTTTGGACATAAGATAATCTTTTGTGCCTAGAAACTGGAAAGTTTTCATGATAAAAGCCAGATGTGACAGTGCGGGGAAAGTAGCTTGAATGTTTCAGCGCAGCTGTCTGGGGAATCGGGCGGATGCATGCAGCATATTTAACACATCATAAGGTCCACTTCAGAAGTGAATAGGTGAAACAGCCCAGTGGGAAGGCTTTATCTTGTAAAATGAGTATAGGTACAGAGAATAGTCATGCATATGCAAAGTGTTGAACTCTGCATTCAGTGAAATCAACAGCAGCTTTGCCAATAAAGTGGGGAAACAAGGGGGCCTTTCCAAGATCTTAAAGAAAGGTACTAGAGCTATATCCTCATATATCATTATTCCCATCTACTGTTTTTATGTCCTCTGCTGACTCCAAACTCCCTGTGGTCCCAGCTTTGACAGGCTGCATAAATGGAGCTGGCAGCGCAACGCATTGAGCAAGTCAGTGAGCATGGATTGATTTCTAACCTATATAAATCTCTTCAAATGTCTGTTTTTCAGAGCCTAACTTTATTGCTGCCTATGACATCGGCTTGTTCACCTACTTCTTCTTCCGTGAGAACGCAGTGGAACATGACTGTGGGAAAACAGTGTATTCTCGTGTGGCAAGGGTTTGCAAAAATGATATCGGAGGGAGATTTTTGCTGGAGGACACATGGACAACTTTCATGAAGGCCAGACTTAACTGCTCCCGTGCTGGAGAAATCCCTTTCTACTACAATGAATTGCAAAGCACCTTTTACCTTCCTGAGCAAGATCTGATCTATGGTGTCTTCACTACTAATGTGTAAGTTGCACTGGCTTTACTGCCCTTCCTCTATCCCCAGCAGCCTGGGACTGACAATGTATTGATTCCTTAGACAGTCTGAGCAATCATTTTTGAAAGATCGTTTGGTTAACGTGAAAGAATAGATAGGTCTGTGTTATCCATCACAACAACAGAGCCTCTAGGACAGTGTTTTTAATCCATGGTTCACAGATTCCTGGAGTCCATAAAAGGTGACTGTGCAGTTTTAGGGTAACTTAATTTGATACAAACCTGGGCAGTGACAGACTTCAGACTTCTTGTAGGGACAGTGCAGCTTGTATAGTTTAGAGAGATGATCTAAAAATGACCCAGCAGAAACACAGTTATTTCCAGCCAGGCTAATTGCCTGGACAATCTGACACAACTGTGTGAACGCTGGAGCTGGCCCATGGGCTGGACAGGTGCATACACTTGGGAGAGAAGGGCTGGAAGGAGAAGAATGAGGCAGATGGGATCACAACAGCCTAGACTGAAATCAACATCTATTGCTGTTGAACAACACTATAATAGCAAGGTCATGAGGACCACAAGGCATTTAGCATTTCCAAGGAGGGGGGGCTTTACCTCTGCCACAGACTGTTTGAGGTCCACAAATCAAAAGCAGTGTTGGAACTCTGAGGGGAAGGTATGATTTCTGATACTTCATAATCACCTCTTCTTGGCTTGATATTGAAAAAACTTGTGACTGGAATGATTTAGTGTAGCTGTGAAAGCAGAAAGGAGAAGAGGAGTTAATTAAAAAATATATTAAAAAACTCATAATGTATATTTTTAAGTCAGAAAAACTCAAATAACTTTTTCTCTGATGCCTCAGGCTAGGGTGATAAGTTTCAAGCTATAACCAGTCTGCATGGTATTGAGTTTCAATAATACATGTTCTCCAGGGGAGTGTTAGCCTGACGTGTAAACTAGAGAATGAAAATCTGAGCAGTTACTCCATATGGCAAATGCTCAAAGTGCCCTCCTCGTGCTGGGCAGCCAACTTCTTGGGAGTTTTGTGTGCAGTGCTGTACTGTCCAATATGAATAAGGGGCTGTTCCCAGGGAGCCCACACAAAACCAAAGCAGTGAAGCCCCACTGAAGTACAAACCCTCCTGTTTTAATGTGTCACCTGCTGGTGTGACAGGGCTTGAGCTTCAGCCCTTGAAGCCACAAAGCATCAGCCCCAACTTCGTGAGCTGAAGCGCTCTTGGGAGCCTCACTGTGAGTCAACAGAGCCCGAATGTTCTTCCCCCTCTGTAAATTCCGAGAAATAGGCAAGTGTTTGGCCACCCTCATCCATCTTCCGTGTTTTGTTTCTCTTCCACCATTGCCAATGTCAGTCAAAAGTGAGCCAGCAGAGAAGCAACTAGAAAAAATAAACATGATTGAGCACTGCACCTTGACTGTGGACTTGGGGAAGATCTGTCCTCAGGCTGAAAGGCCCATGAGTCATCCTCTAAAAACATTTAGAGGATATTAGCCAAACTTCCTGAACATTAAAAGGAAATCTGGCTACTGCTTTGGGCACTTGAGCTGACCCTTTTTTTTTTAGCAGTTGGAGAGGACTTCTGTGCCCATAGCGATAATGTTTTATCTATCCATTTCTCCATTCATCCAGCCAAGAATGGAAGTTGGAAATGAGAACATTATTAATAACTGTATTTTATTTATCAAATTGGCGACATTTTTGGACAATCAAGGGGGAGACATAGACTAGCTCTGGCTGGAACAGTTTTCTTCTGCTGTGTCCATCTCCCAAGTTTAACATGAGATGTGATAAGTGTTTCCTGTCTCCTCTGGGTACTCTTGAGTCATTCTTTGTACATCAGAGATGTAGGATCTCTCTTGTATCTTCTGAAGACAATATAATATGCAACATTTGTGTAATTGAAGAAATTAGTAATTGATAATAGCTTAAGTTAGATCAAATAGCATTTTGGGTCTACAACATGGTGTTCTTTTAAAAGTTCAAAGAGAAAATGTTCCAATTTGTCATCCGACTAGAGAAATAATGGTAATTATTCTTTTAACTTTCACTGGGACTTATATCATGCTGCATGAGCTCTGCATACCAAAGAGGGTTAATTTATGCACCAGTCTGAGTTTCTTTGTGATAAAACGCCAATGCAACACCAAACTATGATTTTTTTTGTTGTTGTTGTTGTTGTTGACAGGTATTTTTTACTTTGGAAGGTTCATGTTTAATGAATTTAGGGTCATCTTATAACAAAGGGGAATTAGTGGTTTTGGTAACACCCACGTATAGATTTATTGCTTCATGTTATGTTATACCCAGCTGAATCAGTGGGAAAGAGAGCTTTTGGGGGAAGCTGCTGATGAAATATTTAAGATGTTTTTATTAAAATTTTTCTGGGAGGTAATAGAGACAGTATTAAAACCTCTTTGAACTTAACCCATTCTTTAAACCAGCTAGTTAGTCACAGGAGGTAGGAGATGGGAATAAAGGAAGTTGTACTTCACACCAAAACACAGGGGCAAGCTGCACCAGTTGATGTCACTGGCTTGAGACTGGGATCAAACTTTTCATAAGGAAGGATGGAAATATGCCAGGCCACAGATGGAAAGGAAAATGGTCCACAGATTTAATGGAAAACCTCCTTCCTTCCTCCTTTCCAGCAAAGAGAAAAGGCTAAACTATGAAGTCCTCAGCAGGGTCCTAAAAATATCCTTTTTTTTTTTCCTAAGTATTTTCATTAGACTAGTGGAATTTTATTCTTTCTTTTCCTTTTTCATTTTCTTCCTCATTGTCTTTTTTTTTCCCTGTGTGCGCCTCAAGGCATTTACTTGTCATCCATCATTAGGTTTGTCTTAAGAGCCGCTGTCTGTGAGCATGCACTGCGTCAGCGGTGTTCAGACAAAAGTGGAGAAAGGTTTGCCTGGTGTTGCTTTGACATGTTCAAAGTGAGCTACTCCATCATTCTGGGCATGGAAGGGGCAGGGGGGAGCAGAGAATGGGAAGGCAAAGCAGGAAGTTCTTCCTGATGTTGTATTGCTAGGAAGAAATATGCTGTGAAAGAATCTGTTCTTCTGCTTTCCAGCCTGGAATGGTGAAGAAAGGCTTTTTTTGTGTGTGCAAGAGAGTGTAATTATTGGTTTAGTTAAAAAAAAAATGTGTTCTTTTCAGGGAATTCAAATTGCTTTAATTAGCAGAAAGATACATGCAGCAGAGCTTGGGTTATTTAAAAGGCACCGTGATGAATCAGTCTCTCATGCTGGCCCTATTTTTAGTTTTATTTTGATATCTTTTTCTCTAAACCTTGTAGTTTTCTTGGAAA
>VXBT01003828.1:1458181-1477633 GCA_013400235.1 Oriolus oriolus
AAAAAGGAAGGGGAGAACTGGAAGCAGGTTTTGATTCCACGTCATCATTTATCAAATGTTCCTCTGGGTCAGTTTTGTTGAGGTCACCATCTAGGAAGTGCCCTCCAACCCTCTTGAGGCAGGAGGAGATGAGCTGGCTCAGGACCCTGCAGAAATGGGTCCTCCAGGACTGAAAAGGAGCAGCAAAGTCCAACTGATCTGTGTGCAGTCTGATGGGGCAGCAGAGCATCCCTAGAACAAATTCCTTTCCAAAGAGTCCTTCCTACAGCAGCATCTCCCTCGCTGTGCCTCCCCTGGCTGAGTGTATGTGGTGAACAGCCTGCCCCAGACTGGTCCTGTTCCCAGCTGGGAACACACAGAAGTGAGCTGTGGTCACTGAAAACAGAGGTTTCCATGAATTGGCAAGACCTTTTGCATGCTGAGCTGCTGTCAGAACCAGCTGGTTTGTCACTGTCACCTTTTCCCTTCCACTGCATGTATATGTATATAATATTAGGTGATCTGTTTTATAGCTGAAGATTTCAGGAACCTGTAGAAACAGAATTTCACCTTGAGAAACACCAAGAGATTAAAAATTAGTTTTTTTGTAATCAATAAAGGTAGATGGGTTGTTAAAAAAATAAAAATAAAACCAGTCACAAATAATCCATGCAAATTAAACTGTTTTCACCTTTCTTGTCAGAACTGCTTCCATGGCTCTTAAATCTCTGACATTTTAAAACCAAACTTAAAATTCATTCTCAAAGTTGTCACGCAAGTTATCTGCATTTTACAGTTTATTTATTTATTTATTTTTACTCCCTGTGAGATTGGTATCACTGTACATCTACCTAGTAATTTACATGTATTTTATTTGAGTGGAGTTTGATGTCTGTTATGCTGAAAATGTCAATGTTCTAATGATTAAGTTGATTTTTTTTTCCCTCCCCTTTTCCAGAAACAGCATAGCTGCCTCAGCAGTGTGTGCCTTCAATTTGAGTGCCATTACTCAGGCATTTAATGGCCCTTTCCGTTACCAAGAAAACCCCAGATCAGCCTGGCTGCCAACGTTAAACCCCATCCCGAATTTCCAGGTACTGCTGCTGCCCTTCAGTTTACTGCAGTCCCTTTTACGTTCTGTCACTTCAGTGGGTTGATTTGTGTGGGGCTCATTTTTCCAGGTGGACCCACGATACAGATAAATTGTATTTCTCAACATTTACGAGTGTTTTAGTCTGTGGAACTCCTTGCCACAGAATTCATGGCAAAAACTGAATGGTTTAAGGAATAATAAGAATGTTCTGGTTTTTTATAATGATGAATAATTTAAATCTCTTTTGCACTTACCACTGACACATGTACTCTGAGGATGTGATTCTCACAAGAGGACATAAGACATGTCCCTACTAAAACTGGGAAGGACTGAAAGCTGAAGCTGGACAAAGTCGTACTAGAATGGAGACAGCCTATATTTTTTAAACAAGAAAGGTAATTAACCACTGTGACTCTGTAAGGAAGTGATGAATTTTCCATCACTTTAGGGCCCCTAAAGCTACCAGTGCTTCAGTGGAAGATGGATGGCTTTCTAACACATGGTAGCTCAGCCAGAAGCCATGGACGTGTTGCCACAGTAACGGGTGGAAGGGGACACATGAGGATTGTCACAGGGGTTCCTTCTCCTTTTAAAAATCTCTGAGTTTATGAATGATCAACTTTCCAGGATTATCAGTTAAAGAAATTTCAAAAATTATTAAACAACTTCAGTTGCTTTATCACCAGATTCAGTCTGTGTCGGGCAGAGTATGTGTGTGACAGCCCCGGCAAACCTCAGTCTTCTGAAGCATGAGCCCATTTTACGGCTCAGCCCCTTCTCACCTGGGGAATTCTAGGGAGGATGGACTTCTCTTCATGTCCTTGCTTCCCCATGGCACATCCTTTCAGCCCGATTGTCTGAATCTGGCTCGCCTTTATTATGGCAAATGTGCTGAGGCTGCCTGCAAGTGCCATCTGCCTTCAAACTGGTGATGTCAGGGACCTTCCAAAAAGAACTCTACAGTCGCCTGAAATCACAGCAAGAGCAGATGGAAGGCAGGTCTCTGCTGCAGGCAGGGACAGCCTTATCTTCCTGCTGAGGAACCTGATTTCTCCTCCTGAATTCCCTCTTGGCACCTGACTGAGGGCTCCTGCCCACACAAGGCGGGACAGGCTTGGCCTCCTGATCACCCTCTCAGCTTGGTGCACTCAAAACCGAGAAACAAAGCCTTGCTGAAGGTCCAGCCATGCCAAATACAGCCAGGTTTTTGTTGTTGATGATGATGATGATGCTCTTGGGGGGTTTTTTGAGTTTAAAGGGAATATTAAGGCAAACTGAGAATCAAGGACTTTCTGTCCCTTGCTGGGCTAACCAAGAAGGAATAGTAAAGGACTTTGGAAAGCATTTCCATGTAGTGAAAAGTATCAGATAAAATGTGGAGTGTAAAGATTGCAGCAGCAAGATGAAAGAAAAGGATCAGAGGAAAATAAGGAAAGGAAAAGGAGGTATGTGGTAGACAAGGAAGATTGCAAGAAGAGATTAAGATGTTTTTCAAGTACAGAAGGAACAAGAGGTCAGTGAGGGGCCTTTAGGAGATGACAAGGGTAATTTAGTGACAGAAGAGGCAGCTATTGCAAAAACATCAAATTAATTTTTTTTGCCTCGGTGTTCACAAAGAAAGATGAGGGAAGCATGCCAGAATTTTTTTTTCTTGCAGAGAGGAAGGAGAAATACTGAAGGATGCAGAGGATCAGGACAGTGCAGATAATCAGGAAATTAGAACAAAATAACATTAAACCAAACCAGAGGGATGCTGTGTCAGCACATGAGCTGCCAATAGACCAAAAGGATTATCTGTGACTCGCTGAGAACAGAAAACAAAACCAACAATGACATTCTTGCCACTGGGGCTCCTTTTAGGTGATGCTCTAGAAAGGAAAGTGAATGGGGAGAAAGGTGTCCCAAGGAAGACAGTGGTGTGAACCAGAAGGAGTATAGGATACAACAAAAGAGAGAGATCTAAAAACTCTTTAGAGTGTGCGGTGAGTCATGAACTAAAAAAAGACCATTGCAATAGAAAAAAGCATTAAGACCCACTTGAGGACACATCAAAAACCCACTGATGTTTCCTTAGTCTAGCTATTCAGTAAGATGCTTAAATTGATTAAAAAGTGACCATGTTCATAGGTTATGAGAATTAATATAACTGTGTTCTCCTAGTTCACACAGCCTCTGGAATATTGTAAGGCTTAGTGCACCAGCCACTGGAATCCCTATTTACTATGTGAATGTGTGTTAGATCCCTGACAACTCATTTTAGCACGGAGGAAGAGAAGGGCTGTGTGGTGCAGCCGGGAAAGGCAGCGATACCACCAAGAGTTGCTGTGATGTGTATCGAGAGTGTGCACATGGGAAATTTGTACACTGCAGCTCAAGGGCTGTAAATCAACATCCTAATTCTCAGCATTCCGACTTTTCTTCAAGGAAAGCCCAAGCACCTGGACCCAAAATGAAGAAAAAGAAATGTGTGGGATTTTTTTCTAGTGAAATTGCTCAGGTGTGAGTTTCACTTAGTGAGTAGGGAAGTTGTCCATAGACTGAGTATGGGACTCGGCAGGATTTAGTTGTACCACTGGTCCTGAGAAGATGAATAGCCAGTCACCCTGCTGCCTTTTGAAGTAATAAATTTTCTGCCCTCCATGCATGATATTGTGGGGAAGAGTGAGATCCAGCCCTGTCTACTGACATGGACCAAACAACTAACACTGGCTTTTGAAAATACTGAGTTCTGGAGATTAATCCAAGATGGAAACTCAGGCCTTAAGATGCACTGTCCACCTGGTAGGACTCACGCTGTTTAAAAGACACAAGATGAGTTCTTTTTCTCCCCTGTTCTCACTGGACAAGGGCATTGAGTCCTGTTTCAGTGCCTGCCTTGGTGCTGGAAGATGGGTGGTCATGGCTTGATCTGCCATTTGCTGTCAGGAGAGAAGAGAGTGGAGTGGGGGGAGCTCGTGGTTAACCTGCCTTGCTTCAGATGCAACTGGGGGGGCCTGTTCAGAGGGGAGCACTTCAAATAAAAGCAGTGTGGCAAGTTCAGTTCTTTTATACAAAACCAGTCCATTTTTAGGTTTTTTAAACTCCAGGTTTTGTTCATTGCACAGACTGAGATGCCAGGCAGAGTCTGAAGATTGTCTGAAGTGCTTCAAGGATTTATCACCACAAAAACTTTCCATCCACTGCTACCTTTAAATCTTTCTATGGCTAGTTTTAATTCTTTCTTTTTCTCCACAATTTGTTAAAGCCTTTTGCCCTTCTGCTGTGCTGACTGAGGGTATCGCAAGGGAATGAAACTCCACATTGCTGGTCAGTGGACCACCTAGGAGAAAAGTTTTCAAAGAGTGGGCTGCAGGCCAAATCTAGGCTAAGGACCTATGATCAGGCTACATGCCTGATCCTGTGACCCTCACACAGACCCACCTCCCCAGAAAATCAACAGGACATGAGTTTCCATGCTGGGCTGGGGAGAAGATGCATTTTCTGAAATTCGATCTTCCGTATTTAGTGTGGGACACTGAACGATGACAGCCCTAACGAGAACCTGACGGAGAGAGTCCTGCAGGATGCACAGCGCTTGTTCCTGATGAATGATGTGGTGCAGCCAGTGACCGTGGATCCGTATGTGACTCAGGACAGCATTCGATTTTCCAAACTGGTGGTTGATATTGTTCAGGGGAAGGATACTCTCTACCATGTCATGTATATTGGAACAGGTAAGAGCATTAGGGCTTCAAGCAGTTTGTCCTGCTTGCTTGTGGACCTAGCAGCCCTGGGAGCCCAGTCGTGAAGTCCGTACACAGTTGTCATTCAATATGATTCTGGCACAAAGCTGCATGGAAGTTGTTTGCCTGAGTAAATTAAAAGCAGGATGGAGGACTTGAGGCAGAGTCCCAAGTGATCAGACTGTAAATCTCCACTGTGTTTAAAAAGACCAATAACATTTTTCTCCCTCCTATAAAAACATGTTTCAACTAATCAGGCTAATAAATTACAGTGGGGAAGAGCAGAGGTCGCTGGAACGCTCTGTGGTTTCATGCATGTGAGTTGCCTGTCAGTGCTGTGACAGAGCCATCTCTGAATAAGCAGTAATAATGCTTAACCTCCAGGCTTGCCCAGGGTTTTAATTGTGTCTTTCTTTGCACTTCCACGTCCCTACTGGTGTATGACTCCCAGTGCTTTCGGGAATGGGCATGCACTAAAGTGTAAGGCAGATAGGGAAGCTGAGGCAAGCGCTTTTTTGTGGGAGCACAGCAAGCCAGTGGTAGAATTAAGTGTATGATTTAGTCTCTTGATTTCTACTTCCATCCTCTAATTAGCAGGACACATTGCCTCTTCTGAAAAGCACAGGTATCTTGAATAAGTGCAGATGCTGAAGGAGGACAAAGTGTTATAAATGGTTGTCTTAGCCCATATTCATACTAATGATAGAGGTTAAATTAAATAGTTTGATTAATCAGTGCATATGGCCAGCCTCATGGGTATAATGTTGTTATCCTCTATTGCAGAAGCTTTGACTTTAGAATAAGATGGATTGCTTCCGTAAGTGTTAATTTAATCTCACATCTGAATGCAGAGTCATTGCCTCATTTTCAGGTTTAGGAGAATGGACCTTCAGGACTGTGTCATAATTTATGTAACTTTTACCACCACTTCTTTCAAAAGTGATCATCTTGGTTTATTATTTATATGTTCTAGCAACGCTCCCAGTATGGGAACCTCCATGAACATTGATTATGATGAGAAGATTGTACTTAAATGGAAATACAACATGATATCTTGACATTTAAAGTGAGGAGTCCAAGCTACAAAGCCTTAGAGAAAGCTGGAATACTTCCTGCCTCATATCATTAGTGTAGGAAGGTGCAATGCCATAACCTTAACTACTTACTCATGTTTGCTTTCTGGCCCTGGTTAGTGGTGACTGAAGAGTAAGATCTGCTGGAAATGTTTAAACCTGTGAAATGCTTCAGTAGAGAAGCCCTGCCCAGAGGCAGCCCTGAACACAAACCCAGTCCTGAGACAACTGAGCCCAAACTTCAGTCTTGTTCCACATGTGAGTGAAAGAGAAACTTCACATGGAGGCCAACCCCACCACTATAAATTGCTGAGCTTTGGCACCAATGCAGAAGTTACTGGAACAGAAAGATTAAGTTTCAGGAACAGTCGGGGCTGACAGATCTCTTGGGTGTTTCAATGCAAAATGAATGGTATGGTTGCCCCCTTTCCCCCTGCATTAATCTCCCACAGCTTAGCAGATCTCTAAACTGTTCAGGTAAGAGCACTGTGAGCACAAACATGTGTGTTTCTGTGTACTCACTGCTCATGTCGTAACATCCCCTTGTCAAGCTGGCTTCTTCCAGGAAGAGGATCAATTAGGTCTGTGACCCGTGCAGTCATTATGGAGGCCTCAGAGATTTCCAGCAGGGCTGCTGCATCTGTTGCCATTTGTCATGACATCAAATCACACTGATCTGCTCCATAAACCAATAGAAATACAGACTCAAGGCACCAGAAATTATTCCTGCTATCCTGGGTCACCTTGCTCTGTAACTCACTGGTAACAGGACCAGACTCCTCTGCCTTAGTGCTCCAGCTGGGAAATACTGCCAGGTACTCACTGTCCAGATGGTTCACATCCTTCTGAATTCCCATTAAAATGCATTCTCAGGTGGTTTCTGCTGAGGATTGTAACAATGTAGCTGGAGCTCTCTACCATGGGCAGCAGGTGACCCAGAACTAGGTTAAACCAGCTCTGTAAAGATGACATTAATATTTCACTCTTTAGGCCGGTATGAAATTAATTCATTGCCTCCAAGATTTACTTATGCCTTGTTTCTTGTTCTATTAGAGTATGGCACCATCTTGAAGGCCCTTTCTACCACTAACAGGAGTCTGAGGAGTTGTTATTTAGAGGAAATGCAGATCCTCCCTGATGGACAACAGGAAGCAATCAAGAGTCTCCAAATCCTACACAGCGACAGGTCACTCTTTGTGGGTTTAAATAACGGAGTGCTAAAAATTCCTTTGGAGAGATGCTCCATGTACAAAACAGAAGGGTAAGTAAATTTACAGCTCTAATACATCCCACTTCAGGTTGAAGAGAAAAGCACCAGGGTAACATATTCCCATCTGATTCGGTTTAGAAGGCTTTTTTGTTTCACCAATAAGAGGCAAAAAACACTGCTGAAGTGCATCTCGTGATAGATACATGCATGACAGGAGCAATGAGGATAAGCAATATTTTTTTTTGGTAAATGTTAATTAGTCCTCCTTAGAAATTAATCATATGTTTACCAAGGAAGGGCTTACAAGATTTACTTTTTTTTAAAAAACTTCGTATTTCAGTGTTGCTTTTATTAAGTCCATGTGTTTTCCTGGTGGTTCTTATTGGCAGTACGGCTGAAGGTTTCTGAATTTGGGTTGCAGCCAGCCTTTCCTTGCTTATCTGAGTGATCACCTCTCAAACATATGATGAGGCAGGGCTGGGCTGTGTGGCAACTTGTTATTGCTTTTGGAAATCAATAGCTCATTTCAACTATGTGTGACACCTCTTACACCTGGATAGATTCTGTGGCTTGATTGTGCCTTATAAAGGGAGAAGGAAAAACGACTTTTTCTAATTGTCTGCCTTGGCTCCAGAGCAGTCTTCCACACTGAAGTGTAGAAGGTTTTTGCATCCAAATGGTGCCTCTCCTTTTAAACAGGTGAAAGAGTGTGATAGCAACTGTTTGAGACAGATGCTCAAATAATCTCACTGGGTGTTGCGGGCATTGACTTGTTTACATCTCTTGAAAAAACTTTTCATTCTCCTCTCATGCTTTTGCCTTGCTTTCCTCTGTATGAGTTTTGTGTGAAACTGATGTCCTCTGTGCTAGACGAAGGGAAGGATTTTGTTAGCAACATACAAATGTGTTCCCTCTTCCATGGCCTACTGCAAGATGTCCCTGTTCTCTTGCCAAAAAAACTGATATAGAAAATGTCACCGTAATTTTATTTTCAACAAGTAGAATTTATCTATCAGCGTGTACTAAATCCATGTATGTCTAAATATAAAAGTGACAGCTCTCTATTTTCACTGAACCTCTTAATTATCCCTTTCAGAAAATATAACTTGGTCATTATTGCAGTTTGACACAGAAGTTTTTAACGTTTAAAGGTTTACCTGCTTATGCAATCAGACGGACACAAAAGTGTTCAGTAAGAGAAAACCACAGCTGGAAAATGCCATCCTGTCCTCAGCCCTTAAAAGCAGAGATTTTAAAAGGTAGAACGTAACAGCTGTCCTCTTTAGGCTGTCCTGTATAGCCTCAGTCTGAGAGTATTTATGTGTGTATACATATATATGATCCAGTTTCAAGAGAAATGAGTTCTTCCTTTCCTTTCCTAATCTTGAGTTCAGCTTTCCAGTAATTTATAGATGCTGTCCTATTTTCAGCCTGCCCAAGTACTTTGTATGACACTTCCATTAAAATTCAAATGGTGGAGGTTTTCTGAACTGCCTTAAAATGGGGCAAGAAAGAAAAAAGCCGTGACTGCAGAGCAAATGGGTGGGGTGTCTCACAGGAGCACCATATTTAGGACCTGCAGAGCAGTCCCCTACTTGTATAAGCTTATCCCAGCAAAACAAAAATCTATCTTCACAGAGGTTCCCTTGCCTGCTGGTGACCAAAAGCAGCCTCAGTTTTATGCACTGTGTGGCACTGAGTCCTGGCTGAAATTACTGGGACATTTGTGTACCAGTGCTGGTTTTTTTCTAAAACACACTTTCTGGAGGCACTTTTGAGTGAAATGAGAAAACAGCCCAGTTCTTTAGGGCAGGGAGACTTAAAGTTTGCCTCCATTGACTAGTTCCATGATACAAATCAGCAAGAGAAACCAGCCACTGGGCAATAGCAAAGTATATGAGATAGGGTCTCCTGACAGCATGATGGGATGTGATGTGGGAGGTCAGAATTTGCTGAATTTGGGTGCTGACCATTTAGTGTACTTGTGTACATTGCAAAGGGTCCTTTGCCCTGTAGGTGAGTCTTGTGGAGGGACTGTGCATTTGGAAAAAGGAAGGAAAAAAGAAAAAAATGCAGGAAAGCCAAGGAATTCCATAATTTATTTATTTGTTTGAGGTGATGTTTGTGGTATTCTTATTATTACATTTTAAGCTAAGGGGTTTTTTTGTTGGTGGTGGTTTTTTTGTTAGGTTGGGGTTTTTTGGCTAGGAAACTATTCAACTGCAAATTTTTCAGCTGCAAGTGTTAGAGCCCTTTCTCCCCTTAGCAGCCTGGCTATGTAGGTGATAAGTCAATTTGACCTCCTTTGTATTTCTTTCAATCTCGAACAGTATCAAGAAGGATATTTTAATTTCCTCCAGGGCATTCCACCTGGCACTTCTCCTGGGCTGTGATTTATTGCTTATTGTTGTGTCTATGTTTAATACACGCCAATATTCAGCCACTACGGGAAGAAGAGCTCCCACCCCTACAACACTCCCTGCTTACTTTTTTGTTGTGCTGTGACTTCGTGACTGGCCTCCTTGAAAAGCTCTGGTTTCAGCAGTTTTTATAATGGAATTGTTTTGGTGGGGGGGATCGGGAAGCTTGGAGGTGATGGAAAGAATTTGTGCCTCCCAGGCAGGAATACCACATTGTTTGTTGCAGGCTCTGCCTTCTGTTATCAGGAAACTTTTCAGCCTTTTACACCCCGGGGGTTGATGTGGGTTTGTGATTGCTGCTGATACAGAGCTCTTGCCTTCAACGTGCCTTCCCCCTCCTCCCTGGAACAGGCAATCATGTATCGAGAGAAAATTGACCCTAGTATTGATCCCGACTAGCGATCTTTGCTGCTCTGCTGCTTTAAAACCTCGGGGCTTGGTACCGAGGCTCAGAATTGGGGCAGAGGGAAAAACAGGAGCAAACGGAAGATATGGAAAGGGATAAGGATTTCTGCCATCTCCTTTACTGTTTGTTTATTGACACGGCACCAATTTAATCTCTTAAATGGTGACCAGTTGTAGTGGGTGTCTGAGGAGTGTTTTGTGTGTGCCCACTGACCTGTCTCAGTCTGTCTTTTCAGAATGACCACTCTTAGCAACAGGGCCACGGGAAGACATCTGTAATGTCAGCTGCCCAAATTTACAGGCTGGACTTGGCTGCAGGGACCTTGCCTTGTGTGTGTGTGTTCCTGGCGTTTGTCTTTCCTGCTCTCTTGAGTGCTGCCGTTCCCCACTCACTGGAGACTCTTAGGAAGATGTCCAACATGAGAGAAACCTACAAGCCCTTTGAACATGCAGAATGTTTTGAAGGTTGCTTTGCTGGGTGGTAGTTTGGCTGTGCTTGCTGCTGAATTTTTCATGGCTTTGAAATCTGTGTAACTTCCCTGCAATTTTCAAATGAGCTTCAATTTTTTTACCTCAAGTTGCCCCCAAGCTTTGGTGAGGAATATTTGAAGAACCAGTACTGCAGCCTTATCACTGACACCACTATATCTTTAGAATGTGCCTGAACAAAATCCCAAATCTGAATTTCTGAGAGCTGAGGACCTCAGATTTGGAGCGTTGTTTTCAGGTGGGATGCATCTGTAAGGCATAGTTCAGTGATTTTTTTCAAAGGCTGGGGTGCAGTTAGTTATTCATTTTTAGAATTGCAATCAGGTAGGAAAACAAAGCTGGTTGTTACAGGGAATACTTCATGATGTCTTTGTGTTGACCCTTTGCAGCATCAGAACCGTGGGCCTCTGAGCAGACAGAAACCCTGAGGCAGGCCAAGGATTTTGATTACACATTTAAATGAGGAAAAGAAAGTGTTTGGAAATAAGACCAGACGGTCTCTTGAATACTCACCTCTTCTGTTCTCCCTGTCCTGAGCAGTTTATTTTAATGCACTTTATCTTGACATTCCTTCCTTCCTCTTCCTCCTCCCATAATTTTTTTCTGCATAAAACTTGCAGTTAAAATGATGCAAGTTGCAGTTTTGGATGGACAGTGTGGTTCTGGGGTTAGTTTGGCTTGCCTGTCCTCTCCATGCCGTGCTGTGGGCATCTCTCAGGTTGTGTCAGTGCCACCTCAGGTTACTTTCATGCCAGTGTGGATCCTCCCGCTTCCAGAGCCAGGTCCTCTTGCACACATCTATGACATGCTCTTACCTGAACTCTTGCCTGCTTTTTTGACCCAATTGCAGGGAGTTTGTTGTTGACTGATGCTGAATTTTTGCCCTCCTGCTTGGCCTAAATTCTGCTGCACATCCCCTCCGGCCATGTACTTAATGCAAAGCTGGCAGAAATGACTCAGCTGACAAGGACTCTTATTTGCTGACTTGATATCTGTGTGAGAAACACAGCTCACCTCTAAAGAGCTCTGGGCCAGTGATCAGACAACTAAGTACATATAGGTGAGTAACTCCTGAAATGGCTCCAGGGAGTTTTTGGAAGAAAAGGGTCAGCAGCTGCACTAAAGAAGAAGAGAGTTTTCTGCCCTCTTGGTCCCTCTCCAAAGTGGAACTGTAGTTCCAAGCACGTACCGCGTCCACCTTTAAGGATGTTGGGATATCACATGGAGGATTGCTTTGGAGTTTAATGGTATGTTCTTCTTTTTCTTTTTACTCCTTATATGATGCAAAATCCTCTGTAAAAAAGGAGTGAAGCACTTGAATGTAGGATTGTAAAACCTGAATTACAGGATTGCCATATTTCAGGAGTGAAACTACTGGGGAATTTGTTTGGAGAAATAACATAGTCTGGGAAGAGATCTAAAAATTTTCCAGTTTTGGGGAAGGATTTAGTTGAATACAGAGTGGAAATCCTCTGACTTCTTCGTCAGAATGATGATAGTTCCTTGAAGGACAAACAATGAACTATTGTTGGGTAAAATGAAAAATGTTTAAAAAGGTAGGAGAGGGAACAAGAGAGACGCTGTTGTTCAGTGAAGCCCACCATTCAGCAGACCGCTGAGATGACATTGATGGCCAGATTGTTCATCAAAGATCTTGAAAATCCAACACCTTTTTCTGAGCTGAGGCTGTTGAAAATCTGGCCCAGATTTTGTTTTGAAGATCTTCTCCCTGAGAGTTTAAAAAAATATTCAGTACATTGAATATCCGTTTAAAAATAGAGGCAAAAGGAAAGGTAACAGACTACAAAAATGTTGTGATAAAGCTTAATCATTAATTTCCATCTGTTCTGGCTGATATGGCCTCTCCACAATTAAGGGAATTAGCTAATTATTGTATCACCAATAATGCTGAAAAGCTTTGGAAGACTTCATAGGCAGAAAGGAGAGTGCTCAGCCCAATGTTTTGTCATCCACAGTATCCAATAATACATCAGAATAAATCACTAAACATCTGGTTTGACATTCTGGTTGCATTTAAGAAAATAGTGAGACTCCCACTGACACAGAATGAAGACATCAAACAGAACCATGATCACTAAAGCTCTTGGAAAGAATGAAGTTTGTGGTTGAAATGGATCTGTGTTCTTTAAATAGAAGTAACAAAATTATACCATTTTCTCTATCCTGACAACACATTTGCATCTGCTGTAGCAGGCAATTACTCCCATTTTCTTTAATGTAGCTGTTTATAGATGTAAAGTTAAGTGCATCCGTACTGTTTGCAGGATATGGACCTTTAAGGTTTGAAGGGATGGTAAGGTCTAAGGAATGTGGCTTTCAGGATAGCAGTCAAAGAGCTTCACTTGAATGGTCTGGGAAGGGGACGTGTCTGAAATTGGAAATAAAAAGCAGACAAGGGTAGGCAGTGAGGTAGTGAGCTGGGGCATGTTTCCTGTAAGATGCTAGAGAGATTGGTTTTCAGTTTCATCTTATTTGACATTATCTTTAATGGTATGGAAGAAAGAAAATAGCATACTTTGTAGATGGCATTTAAGTATGAAGGAATCACAAATAACAGTGAGGAGAGAAGTGCAGTGTGGAGTCAGCAGGGAAACCAGCAAGAGGCTGAGTTTGAGGAATAAGCCTGTGCTGAGATTTCTGGTGAGTGTGGTGCTGAAAAAGAGAGAGGACACAGAATAGGAAGGGGCTCTGCTCCCAACCAGATGAATTATTACAGTTTTTCTCATTTCTACTAAGTGCTCAAACCAGTGACATGCTTTATGTTAATTTTAAGCAGCCTGTACACTTTTAGACTCCCACTTTTAGTTCTGAAGTCTGTAAATGACCCTGAGTGAACAGAAGGGGAATATAGCAGTAGCTGGAGCCCAGAATTATACAATTGCTGAAACAGATGAAGGTCACTTCAGAAAAAGCCAAACAAAATCAGCTGATTTCAGGGCTCACCTCCTTTTGTCTCCTTACTATCATGACTAGGTTGCCAATTCATTTTGGGTTGCCAGAAGGGAGGACATAGGTTGAACAAGGCAGGGCTTTTGTTTGCTCCCTATTTTTATAGCATCCTGCCAACATGACTTAGGAACAGTTTAGTGTATGGATCCTTTTACCTTTAGGAGACTGGCTTTAGGCCAACTCAGATAAATGCTGTCTAAAAGTCATTACCATCTGATGCCTGCTAGGTGGGCTGTGTGAAATTACTTTCGACACAGTGGCAACTGACAGGAAAGCATGTAGTTTTCTTGGAATATGTTGTGTTAGGATGACATCGATGCTATTGTTATACAAACAAGATTAATAACTAAAGCTACTAGCAAGCCCCAGGGCAGATATCTATTGCATCTGTCAATTCTTGCCATTTGCTACTATTATGTCATAAGATTTGTATTCTAGGCAATGGTCACATTCAGTAACATGGCTCCTGATGAAAGGGTCTGCAGTCTTACTGCTGCTATGGCTGGTTTTCTTCATGTCTCAAGCTTCAGGCAGAATTTGCAGGGTAAAACACTAATGTGTCCAATGTTAATACTGAATTAATGTATTACTGCAGATGCATCATTAACTTTTTATCAGGAGATGTGCTATTTTACCTGTTTGGGGAAGAGGAAGTATGTGGAGCCAGAGCAAATTCGTTTTTGCTGGTTCAAGTTTAAAATTTTGTACATATAAATACATAAAATATGTATGGGTTATAGAAGACTATAATATTGTACAGTCTGGTATCTTCTATCAAAATACCCAAGTATTGTAGAACTGTGGGAACACTCCCGTCTGCAAGAGATAAAGCTGGATTTCAAGAATATCCATTTATTTAAGTGATGTTCTCTTGTTAAAAAGAAGAATGGACGTTGTTTGATGGTGTTTTTATAATTACATGGGAAGAAGCACTGGAGAATATGTAGCAGGACCATTTTGCCCCTTATACAGTGTTAAAATAGCCCTGCATTAGAAAGGAGATGTGTTTGATCCTCAGGCTGTAATGGATGGTCTAATATTTATTTGCCTTTTCCAACACACATTAATCTACAAAGGCTCTATCTAGTTGAATCTGCATCTTGTTGAGCAGAAAATAATTACCCAGAGCTTAACAAAATCCAACTTTCACAAAGGAGCTGCTTGAATATGGATTACTTTGTGCAGCCTAGGTGACAACTGTAGGCTATTTTCAGGTTTCTTTATCATCGTTCACACTGCTTTCTAAGTTTTCTGCCTTTGCAATTTTCTTTCCCATCCTAAGTTCCCATTTTAGCGTAACTTGTGTTCTTAAATCCTCAGCATCTTGCAGAGGCTACATAAAGCACCTGGCTGCGTCCCTTGCAGTGGATTTTCTCTTGCCTAAGCCACCCTTTGCCTGTCTCCACCTACATCACCAAACTACAGCAATTTGCCATGTTCACATTGAAGTCTCAGATCTGCAACCACAGAGCAGGAGCAGAACACGTCTTAGTCTGACAGCTGCCTCCAGACACTGACTGACACAGGGCAGAGACAGGGAGTAACACTTGAGTGCACTGATTTGCCCAAGCTGCCTTTCCAAAAGGATGTCTGGTCCCCTCTGCCTCTTCCCATGTGGCAGCCCTGGGGAGCATGTTTTCTTAAGGCTCAAAAGCCTGCCGAGGCTTGGAAACGGTGGTGCTTCGCAACCCAGACAAACATGCCCCACATTCAGGAATTCCTTCTGGCTATTCCTTTCATTAGGACTTTAATAGTATCTGAGTTTTCTTGTGGATGAATGATCCTGTCACTGGTAGTCAGAGACCTTCTGTACTTTTGTTTTTATTAGAGGTCAGTTTTGTTTGGCACAGTGACAAGAGTTTCTAATAGTGCTCGTGAAGGAACACCCTTCTTTTTCTTTTTTTTTTACTAATCTGTTTTACTGATGTAAACATAAATCCAGATTTAATCAGAGATGGCATTAATCTTCATATTTGAATAAATGGAATGTTGTTTTATTTCACAGCTTTAAAAATAAAAATAAATTCCTATCCAATAAAGAAGTCACTCTTGCTAGAAGATGATGGAATGGGATGTCAGAAAGTAAGAAATTGAATAGTTGTGTAGCTTGTGTGAGGCCATAATCTATAAACTTCAATCGATTAAAGTGATATTGAAAATGGTAGGCCAGAAGGTGAACTCTAGCAAGCCCAGGTCCCTGATGTGGAAAAGAAAATGAGATGAAACTGCCTGTGAAAATCCTCTGTCTGTGTACTGCTTTTTTTAAATAAGTAACATGTGTTTGACTCATAAATGGACTTCAGTTTTGGAGGTTGTTTTACACCATGGCTTTAATTTATGCATTCAAAACAAATCATGTGCAGAGCAGCAATCACTGATGCTAAGCATGTGTGGGTGCTAAATGACACATGCACACTTCAGCTTCTCTGCCTCTGCATCCAATATCACATGCCAAAATACCAAACCTTGTCTGTCCAGATTAACATCAACTGTACCTCTCACAGTGGTGGTACCTGTGAGCTGTAGTATGCTCTTCCCAAGCAGGGCCCTGCTCCACAAATAGCCCTGTAAATTCCTTATGAAGTGTGTGGCTACTGGTCTTGAGGAAAGGGCAGTAAGATCTGGCATGGAATATGTAATCTTCACCAACTGAGAAATGAAGCTGCTACTTGACCAGTGTCTGACTAAAGCAGCTCAGTTCCGCTTGGCTTCTCTTCTCAGGGGGAAAGATAATGAATTTGTACAGATCACCGACTCATTTCTGCAGTTTGAATTTTTAAAGGTATCAAAATTAGCGGGATTGTTTGATGGTCTGGTGCTTTTTTTCCTTTCTAATCTTATTTTCTTAAACCACAAACATCCTTTTGATTCTCGTTATTCTCTTTTCATGGCATCTGGCTTTAGGGAAGACAGAGGTCCACTCTTCCTTGCACAGGCTATTGAGGTTGTCAGTAATTATGATTCGGCTGGCTGGAAGCTAATATGGTTATTTGTTTAGTTCATCCCCTGTGCTGGTTGCTAGCAATGGGACAGTAAGCTAACCTTGTCAGGAAATGCCTGTCTGCCAAACACAGCCTCATGCTCACAACTTACACAGCTAAAACCCCTTTATTGCTTGCAGAGGGCTGTTCCCTCGCAGGTAACTATTCCAAGAGTGCAACAAACCAGTGTGGAATTGGAATTCTGAGGTCTTATTCCCCAAAAGAGCAAGGAGCACTCCGGTGCTGCCCATGCTCCTGAGATGCTGAGCATGGATGAAGGTTGCTCAGTGCCTTGCTGGATCAGGGTTATAAATGTTTGCACTGCACCAGTGGATGTGCCTCTGATGGACAGACTAGTGATGACCATGGGGTCTAAAGGACCAGGTATGGTGACAGTTCTCGTGTCACCCTGACAAACGGGACCTTCACTGCAGGTTCCAAACTCATGAGCAAAAATGCAGAACTGACTCCTGGTGCAGTGACGGTTTTGTGAGCAAACACAGTTTGGGAAGGAACTTCTCAGCCTTTGGGTCTAGAGCCCTGCCTCTGCACATCATCATGTCCCGTCATTCCATTCCTATTTGCTTTTAGTCATAAAAAAGGAGTGAGAAAAAGTTAAATGAAAGAGAGGAAATGAAAACTGGGAGAGTAAGCACATCCTGGCAGATGAAAGAAGCTGAGTTCTTTGTTGTGAATATTTCAAATGAGTTTTGTGGCTCTTGGTCCAAAATGGCATTCTTATGTGTCTTCTGTCTGGTAGTAAGAATGGGAAGAGTCTATAGTAATTCCTTCTTTCCTTTGGTCTGTCAAAGCCTAACCTCTTGGGTCTGGTTCCATTGATTTGATGATTCATTTATTATACAGTCTAAAGTTTTAACTCTCGGGGAAAAATGACCAAAAGATGAAGTTATCTAGACCCAGAGCAAATTAAAGTGGGAATGAAAAACTTTTGAAATACAGATGTTTAAGCTTTAATGAAGATTCTAAAAGAAGATGTCATTCAGGACATTATAAAAAAGGAATCTTGGGCAGCATCAGCCTATTGGAAGTAGAAGCCTTTTCACAGCACAAGCTATTAGTGAAGGCTCGGCACACCAGGTGTCAAAGACCATATAAAAACTCTTTCGAGTCATAGGTAAGACTTTCCATTGACTTCAGTAGGCTGTGGATAGTGCCCCTCTTGCAGAATCTGAATCCTTTGTGTTATCCCAGATCACTGCTGTAGAAATGATTGCAACAGCCAACAACAGGGAGGCTTACAGCTCCCAAACAGCAGGCAGCAGGTGAGCTCTTATGAGCAAGATCTTATTTTCATGCAAATGACCTTAGTAAGTGAGAATGAGGAACTGGAGGAAAAAAGCACCTTGAATAGGAGACACAAATGGAATTGTTTTTCAACTGAACGTTTTCAGTGTGTGCCTTTATGCCTCACACAAGACATTTATTGCGAGGCAATGAATTAAAATGAATCACTTTTGATAGTAACGCCCTATCAAAATAAATCCAGCCTCTTAGATACCTGTCAGGAGGTTCCAAGTCCTTACTGAATGTGAGGTTAGTAGATGGCCAGAGGGAAACTGGGGGCACAGACCATGTGGTATCATCATCATCATTATCATCATCTTACTTTCACAAGCATCCCACTTTGTAGGATTTCATTAACTAAGTCATTAGCATTAAGAGAGTCAGTGTTAACCTGCTACGCTCAGGCAGTCTTCTGGGATAACAGCTTCCCTCTACCCCTGGGAATTGTGGTGGGAGACAACAGGATAGTGTGTCATTAGTTCCTTGATGCATTCCCAGCCTGCTACTGAGGAGACTTAAGTGAAATGTGCTATCTATGTACAATATAAAATCTGGGCAACTGAGCCAGTGGCAGAAGTCCCACTGCCTTTGAAACATCAGAATTTCATTGTTGTATGTAAACTCCTTTGTATCTTATTTCACAGTATTTACATACTGCCCTGCAAGGCAGTATGTGAGATTTTTCAGCAGTATCATAATACAAAATGGTATTTACATGTAAACATTTCCATTTATTTTGTGTTCTGAGCACAGGGGAATGCTGTGATATCTTTGCATTTTCCACACCATGGTGCCTGGTCTACTAAGAATGACAGTGTACTTCTGAAGCATTTTGATTTGGGTATGCATGTGTGGTTGCATATATTTGTCTTTTGGTATGTGTTTGCTGATATGGTTTTATCTTTTAATGACATAAATAGGGATATGTATATTCTAAAGATACTGTAAGGATATAAATTAGGGTGGCTTTTGAAGTGTTCACTGAAAGTATTTGCCAGAAATGTCATTTCCTTGTGTTATGTACATTGTAATGCTTTTCCTGCTTAAAAAAGGGAAAAAATGGAGTAAATTTTGTGGAAGTAAATACATTTCTCCTCACCCATAAGTGTATTGCTGTCAGCTGATATAATAGGTTTCTCACCACAGTTGAGGCACATGCGTGTGCTCTGAATCCTGAAGGGAGGCAGACAGCATAGCTATTTTGTTTTCAGATTTCAGATGGCTTTGAGGGCCTGCCATGAGATGAGGAGAAGTCCCAGGCCGTGATGGTTGTTAATTACAGAGTGCCTGTTTTGACAGCCCTGCAAAGCCCGGCCTGGTTAGGAACTCATTACACCCCAGATGCAGAGCGTGGGGCTGGCTGCAGCTCCCAGCCAACAAGTGCCGTGCCAGGCTTTTTCCAGAGCCCATCCCCAGGGCCTGCCGTGCCAGGCACTGCCCAGAGCCCATCCCCAAGGCCTGCCGTGCCAGGCACTGCCCAGAGCCCATCCCCAGGGCCTGCTGTGCCAGGCACTGCCCAGAGCCCATCCCCAGGGCCTGCTGTGCCAGGCACTGCCCAGAGCCCATCCCCAGGGCCTGCTGTGCCAGGCACTGCCCAGAGCCCATCCCCAGGGCCTGCTGTGCCAGGCACTGCCCAGAGCCCATCCCCAGGGCCTGCTGTGCCAGGCACTGCCCAGAGCCCATCCCCATGGCCTGCTGTGCCAGGCACTGCCCAGAGCCCATCCCCAGGGCCTGCTGTGCCAGGCACTGCCCAGAGCCCATCCCCAGGGCCTGCTGTGCCAGGCACTGCCCAGAGCCCATCCCCA